>JAVJIF010034762.1:0-110587 GCA_038442645.1 Agave tequilana
TTTTTCCTTCATTATAAGTAGTTAAATCTGTTTTTTGGCTGACTATTCTCCTTCTTTTATAAATTTTCTTCTTAATTGATTTCTATAAAAAAAGAACCCAATGAATCATATGAATGTCTAAATTAAGCCTTGCATATTGGCGAGTGTTCTTGAAGGCACATGAGGATGGGATTAGACAGTAAACTAACTCTTGAAATTGATCTAAAAAATACTTATTTTTATTCCATACTTGCTTTATTGCTTTGATGGTTTAGCATTCAACTCAAAAAAAGATTTCAAAACTGAAGTTCGATTTTAAAAACTATCTTATGTGTTTACTTGATCTCTTTTTACAAGATATAAAATCTCTGCTTATGATCTCATTGAGGCATTTTACCTTTCAAGAGAACAACACATGGTTGAATATATAGAATAGTAAGCTCGGATCCCTCTTTATTAAATACGTTTACACACATCTACAAACTTCTTAAAAATTCACTTTTTGCAAAACTTATTCTAATCTTCAATTTTTCTTAAATCATTTCTTTACACTCCATCTTCTTTTTCATCTAAAAAACATAAACATTAAACTTGTTTTTCCCAAAATACTTAAGCTTGCCTTGCATCTCTCCTCGCGAACAAGACCCGTTAGCCCTAAGCAACATGGTATTTCTCTTAATTTTCTCATTCAATTTTTGGCGCTGTTCCCAGGGAGGGATTGGTATTCTTGTGTTTTAACAAGTTTGGTGCTTTGTTTCGGGGTTAAAGAAATTAGGTCGAGTTTTAAGTATTGCAGAAGAAGACTTGTGATCCTGTGCCCCTACTCTAGAAAGTAGGAAAAAGATTCAAGAGTTTGCAGCAGAAAAGTAATTTTTTTGGGAACTACAAAAAACTCTTTTTTGCAGGACATATTGCTCTGCAATAACAAGCTTTCTTAATTTCTAGCTTTTACACTTGATTATCTGACAATTCTATTTTTGATACAACAGTAATTGGTTGATTGTAATTGTATTAAAAAATATTAGACTTGCGTTCCTAGGCATTTGTCTAATTACGTTTTATTTCAATTACTGTTAAAGAAAGCTGGAGACAAGCTACATATGCATAGCATATATCTTAGGAAATATTCTTGAGTGATTACTTCCTTATTGAATGCTACCTTTTTTTATCTTGCACACTTTGCACTAAAACATTTTTAAGGGCAAAAACCCAACAAATGATAAGGTGGTGAAGTCATTACCCTTTCTTAGCCCACAAACCATCTCCAAGCATGCACAACCTAAGCCAAATTAAAATCTGATATTGACATTAGGGACATCTCGAACTCATTAGGAGGATATCCTAAGGGCGAAGGTGTTAGAATTCACTCCTGCCAAATCGGTGTCAAAGGACAGGGATTGCCGAAGGCTGGTGGTTTGGCTTAATTAGGCCCGTCGCTTTTTTGCGGATACCTCCTGCTAATCTTGCCCTAACTGCCTGATGAGCTTGTGGTCAGAATTGCATTATATCTCTTGAGGACAATCAACATTTAGGAGTTGTCTCGGTCCAAATTTCCTTAAGATAGGCGTGGTTAAATTTTTTTTACTGATTGATAAGCTTGGTTGTGTTAGTAAGTTTGTATGCAAGTGTGTGTTGAGAGACCCAAATTCATTTAGGTTAACTATAAACACTTTATCACCTAAACAAGAACCAAAATCAGATCTGTTTATGGCTCAACCAATATCTTTGCAGGATAGGTTCTACCCCATGAGAACCTCTTTTCCATCTTGCATCCAACTTCCATCAATTGGTGACAATAATTTTGAGTTTAAAGCTCAGTTCATTAACACACTCACGAAATTTAATGTCTAAGAGTTCGAAGATGCATATTTCTTCATAAGAGGATTGAGAAAGTATGCTTAATGATGAAAATCTCTTACCTTGTAGACGATGCTATTTGGTTAAGATTTGTCCCATTTGCTCTTAAGAACTTAGCCAAGAAATGGCTATATAGCTTAGCGATTGATTCCATCACATCATGAGATGATTTCATCAAGGTCTTCTTGAAGAAATTCTATTCAATTTACAAGACCGCTCTTATTAGAAAGAACATTATGCAGTTCAAGTAAGAACCTAGTGAACCATTTTGGAGGTATTTTGAATGCTTCAAAGACCTCCTTATCCAGTATCCTCATCATGGCATAGAGAAGTGGTGACAATACTAAATTCTTTATGACAGTTTAGATGATGAGAACAAAAACTCTCTTGAAACCATGTGCCAAGGGGGATTCTTGAAAAAGGATGAAAAACTAAGGTTGAGATTTATTTGAGGACCTAGCCGACAAACCCTCCAATGGGAACCTACCCTCTGAAAAGTATGGGAACACAAATCCCATCTCTTCAAAAGTAGGCCTCTATTCAATAGAATCATTCATAACTGCCGAGGTTAAAATTTCCAGCCTAATGAGAAGAATGGAAGATCTAGCAACAAAAGAGCCAGTTCGAGTCAACCAAGTCAGCCCAAACTATCAAGCCATGAATCATGTGTTTGAGGACCGTCCTGTTTTCAATGCTCAATAAATATATCCCGAGCCCATAAATGTGGCCTTTTCAAGGCCGCAAAATGATCCTTACGCTCTAACGTACAATCATGGCTGGAGAAATCACCCAAATTTCATGGAGTCAAAACAATAATAACCACTCAAGGTCAAACATTTCCAACGTCACAATCATAATCAAATTCTTCCTATCATCAACCCAATTACTATCACAATTCTTCTAATCATCAATCTAATTTCAACAAAACTTTCCTCACCATGCTGCACAATCTTCCTTCCATAGTCCTCCTCTTGAGAAAAGAATGACTAATTTTGAGAAAACTATAAAAAGGCATATAAGGAACTAAGAGTCACTCATACAAATAGGGCAGAACAACAACGCACGAGCCATAACAAGGTTAGAGGTTCAAATGAGTCAACTAGCTAATTACAAAGTGAAGACCAAAGAGTACGTTACCTAGTCAACCAGTAGTAATCCTTAGAAACTCTAGTCAAGTTCATCACGCTAAGGATCAACAGTTTAATCAATGCAATATTGTTCATACATTGAGGTCAGAAAAGAAAGTTGATAAGCAAGTGTCTATGCTACGCAATCCCATTCAACAAACAACACACAAACATCCACTTCATCTAGTTTCAATCCATCTTAATCTGACGAGTCTGAAAAAGACAAGTCAGCCAGTCAGATGCATAAGCCTGTAGTACCATTCCAAATAGGCTGAAGAACAACAAGCAGAATCCACACATGGATAAGATAATTGAGATCTTCAATCAAATAAAAATAAATGTGTCACTTCTTGATGTCATTCAATAAGTCTCATCTAATGCAAAGTTTCTTAAGAACATGCACACCAAGAAGAGAAAGACTAACATGCACAAGAAAGTCTTCCTAGCCACTAATATTCATGAGTTACTGTCAGATCTTATCCCTGTCGAGTACAAGGATCCAGGTTGTCCCTGTTAGCCCAGAGGCCTTTTACCTTAGTTTTGATTATGACTAACTTATGAATGTTAGTTTACTAATAATCTTGTATTTATATAGTTTCAGTTATTGTTCAAGATTTTAGTAGGTATTTAGCATCAACAAAGGAGTTTTGGAGTTAATACATGCAGATTCAAGAGCTCGCGGTAAAGATCGCATCTAGCACTCGGATAGAGTCAAGCTCTTTGGATCATGTTTAGATCGAGTCGTCTTGGAGAAGGAGTTCTACAAGAAGATCTCGGTTTGTTTAGTTTTAGTTTGTATTTAGTTCTTGTGTAAGATAGACTAGTGTTGTATGCTCAAGTTCACACACACGCACAAGTTCAATACATTTAGTTTTCAATTTAACCTGTTTTGGATTTCAAGTTCAGATATATATGATTTTCATGAATAGATAGAATCAAAATAAGTTTACATAGGTTAATGTATATTGAATTTTATCTATATATATCTATGCTTCATATATTTAGATAACTTATTTTGATGATTCTATTTCATGTGTTTAGAGTTTTGTAATTAACAAAACATATTTTGGATTTAATGTCAAAAATATAGATATATCATTTATATGTGTATTGGATTTTATCCATACACTCTATGCTTCAAAAGAGTTTAAATATCTTGTTTTTGTATTTATACAAGTTTAGAAAAATCAGATTTCCATTTCAAAATTTGGTTTCTTTGGAAAATACTGATTTTGTGTTAAAGCTTAATTTCTATATCACAAAATAGTTAAAATAGTTTGTAATATATGTTGATTTTTGTCACACATATTTGTTCTTTAAATATTTATAAAAACTGATTTTTGTGAAATTTATGAGATTTTATGGTATAGGTGATAAAAAGACCAAGTTCTAAATCCTATATACCCTAGCCTGAGCCTGCTGGCGGTCGACCGACCGGTCGACTGAACTAGAGCTCGTTCGACTAGTCGGTCGACCGATGTGCATAAGTATGTGCACAAGCCTTGCCTATAAGGCCGGTCGACGACTGTAATTATCAAACTCTCGGGTAGTGCTGGTAGATCGGGCGGTCGACCGACAAGGCAAAGAGCCTTTAGGCTCGGTCGATCGGGCGATCGACCAGCAGGTGAATTTGCTTAAGGCGGTTGGCCGAGATGTCCAACGGTGGCTCAACGGTCAGAAATATAACTGTTGGTCGGTCGACCAGCCAGTCAAAAATGACCTTTTCTGAACCCCATCGGCTATATTTTTGAGAGCCTTTAAATAGGGGTTCTCATGTTTTAACCAAGGTTTTTGAGAGCTATTCTTTCCATCTTTTTCAATGGTTTGTAGCAAGTTTAAAAGAAGTTTGAGCCTAAAAGTTTTATCTTTTATTTGTTTTAAAAGTGTTGAAAAAATGAAGAAAAGAGAGTCTTTGAGAAATTAGTTTTGATCTTTATTTACAAATCTATTTAGTATTTTTTACAAGTATTTTTCTTTGTTATTCTCTTTTCCAAACACTTTGTTTTCTCACACTTGAGCTATCATCTCTAATCCTATCTGTAGGATCTTGTTTTGTGAGGAAAATTGTTTGTGGTCTACTATGATCACCAAGTGTTGTTTGTGATCATTGACACCAAGATTGTAATCTTTTCTTTACTTTGACTTTGTGCCTATCCCTCTTGTATAGAGGTGATTGTGTTTGAGAGAGGAGTAGTGTACTTCAAGTGTAGAGTTATAATTTCTCAATGGAGGTCCCCTTGTGGAAGGTCCTATGTGGACGTAGTGGAAATTCTTCTGTGTGAAGGCAGGGGTGTAGAGCAGTGGCTCGAACCTCGAAACAACATATCTTGTTGTTTGTGTTTGCTCGACTATCTCCTAAATCTATCTCTTTTATATTTTGCATTGCTTTATATAACTTAAAACGCCTTGCTAGTGGCCTGGAATTTGGAAGGCCTGCTACTCGACTCACTTGCCCTGCTTGCGGTCATCAACTTTTCTCTTCAAATGGGCAGTACTTACTTGAGTCCGCAAGCGTTGATTATGAATTTCGGGACACAGGAGCTGAAAATATGATACCATTGGTTGAACCTCAACTTATTAAAAGGTTGGAAACCCACAAAGCCATACAAAATGAGCCCTTGTGCAGCCGACAAAAAGTATCTCTAGACTCAAGCATCGTTTATAGACCACCGATGTGCCCCAAGTGAGGATTAGGATTGCTGACATACAGTTGGTCATATCCAAATTGTCTGGCAAACCAACTAGGCATGTATGGCTTAAAGAAGCACACGTTCTCTCAATGGTACAATAGTGGGATGGTTGAATGCAAACCAACCATTTGAAGATCCCATGCCCAAGAGACGAATGATTGACGCCTTCATCCATGAACTCTTCATCGTATTCGTGCCAGGAATATCAGAGAAACACAAGAAAAGGCTATAGTTGTTATGATGACACGACATCTTTCGAATTCTTGCCATATAGTTTTGACTCCAACGGGAATTCTTGAAATGGTGGAGAAGGGCAAATTAAGCACCTTCTAGTGGCTCTTTCTTTGGCTTGATCAGAGAAGGACAGTGCATCACGAATAATGCCATCAAAAATGTGTAAGGCAATTTGATCTTGGGACATGGTCCATCTCAGGGAATAATAATTTCCTTCCCTGCTTTCTTGGAAATGCCCTCCCGGCAGAATGCATTTGCCAGAGTCCGAAGCCCGTGCTGGATGTAGCATACCATTATGGGGAGCAGTCTAAGTGCATGTTCATAGACCAACTGGACCGCGGGAAAGAGCGCCATAGGGGAGATCCCATCTCACGGAGGAGAAGGGACCACATACCTCTTCAGCCATGCGGAAGAAAGCCCACTAGGAAGGTTGGACGAGACAAAGGCTACCGGGCTTGATGGTGGAACTCTTACAATATTCACCCTTTTCGTACTCCCCATCATCCTCCTCGAAGATGACATCACCACATTCACTGGCTGCCATTCGGGCCTCAATCTCATCATTAGAATTCGTGGCTTGAATTTCTTCCAGACTGTTATCCAAGTGGGGGAATAAGTAGTTAGCCTAGCTCTTTAGCCTTTTAAAATCCCTCGGACGCCATGGATGTCAAGATAAATTTTTAAATGGCACAAAAGCTCCCGAAAAGTCTTGTACGGCCATTCTGGGAGCTCAATTTTTGTAGTTCCTGGGTGAACGGGATGTACTCCTCATAGGAAAGGTTTCCCATTGTGAGTTTTGATTCCTCTCACATCTCATGGAGAGCTAATCCCAACTCCTCAACTCGCTCAAACAGGCTCCGATCTGTGTATCATGAACCACCTGCAAGTGGGCGGATTCTATGCGGGGACTGTTGCAACCGCAAGGACTCTCGAGAGGCTATAAATACAGCTCTAACAGATCATTCCCTATAGAAAAAAGCCTCAGCTGCATCTTCGTCTTATCTATATCCCTCATATTTCTTCCGCGTATTTAAAAAAAAAACTAGTAGATTTTTATTCAAGTTTTGGTGATTCTTTTCAGAGTTCTTCTCAATTTCGGGCAACGAATTTTCATCTGAGCAGAAGCCTGCCTTTCTATCCAAAGGCAGATGCTGGTGAATTACTGGGAGAATCTTTACGCTAGGAGAAGAGGCCATTTTGACATGCGGACGAGAGATCGACCATCTTTTTTTCTTTGGCAGTACTTCTGCATGACTAAGTCAACCCAGACCAGCAAATTTTGTTTCTTTCTTTATTTTATTGTTGCATTTTTAAATAGGGTATGATGTTTATAATATCCTACAGGTTCACATCCAATGCCAGTTTTTCATAAGCTGCGTAATGTGAAAGAAAGCTTGAAGAGTTTTTCCAACGAACGCTGCTTGTGCATCGGGCTAGAAACTTCATCGCCATAATCAGATCCAAGGATGGACATGAGTTATTTGTTAGGCCAAGCATTGCCAAAGAGTTTGAGGATTACTTCCAATCCAAATGGAATACCCCTCTAACTCTGTTGCCTAATGTGGAGCTTGACATGATTCTACACACGCTTGATAAGCATGATTCAGAATGGTTGTTTAGACCGATCACTATGGCTAAACTAGACAGAGTTGTTAAATCGTTGCCGGGAGACAAAGCACCAGGCCCCGATGGATTTTCAGCAATGTTGTACAAGGCGCATTGGTCGATTGTTAAAGACATACTCTTTGAAGCCATGTCACAATTTACTAACACATCAGAACTCCCTCTGCAATGGAAATCAACCTTTGTTGAAGCATTCTAGCTGACTTTAGACCCATCTCATTTTGTAATGTGGTGTACAAGATAGTCACCAAGCTTTCACAAATAGGTTGAAGCCATTACTTTTGAAGATCATCTCTGCTGAACAAAGGGCATTCGTTCAAGGCCGAACCAAGAATGAAGCAATCTTTCTCATGCAATAGATTCTTCACTCAATGAGGAGAGGAGGCACCACGTCCAAGGCAACGCTACTCAAGCCTGACATGGAGAAAGCCTATATGCGATGCGACTTCCTAGCCAAGGTATTATGTAAGTCTGGCTTTCCTCAAAAGTTTATGGATTGGATTATGGGTTGTATTACTAATCCTAAGTATAGTGTTCTTGTGAACGGATCTCCAACAAACTGGTATTCTTCTTTGAAGGAGCTTCAGCAAGGCGATCCACTTGCGCCTCGTTTGTTTATTATTGGAGTTGAAGCCCTACTTCGTGGCAAACGCCTCCTATGAGAATGCAGAAGACTGAAAGTCTTGATTGCTGAATTCTGTGGCACCAGTGGACAAAAAATAAACTTTAACAAGTCGAATATATACATAGGTGATAATGTAGACTCTCGTCTTCGAAGAAGGTTAGCCAGAGTGGTTCATGTGCTGCAGGGAAGGCAGCCACTGAAATACTTGGGATTACATTTAGATGGTAAGAGACTTCGCGCCAAATTCCGCAAGCCCATCATGGAGAGAGTCAGGAAGAAGTTGAGCAGTGGGAAGACGAATACTCTTTCGTTTATTAGGCGTATAACATTGCTTCTGTCAGTGCTACAAACCCTCCCCACTTCCTTGCTCTCTCGTAGATGGATGTCGAGCTTGCTTCTTGATAGATTAGAGAGAGAATTTTGTTTCTTTCACTGGGCTAAAGATGGGCAGAGTAGAGAGATCCCTTGGTCAGTTGGGACAAAATGTGTCGTGACAAGAGGAGTGATTTCTGGGTTTAACATTAATGAGGTAGTGTCATCAGGCTCTTCTTGCCAAGAATGCCTTGCGCTGTCACCTGGGAAATTCGTGTTGGGCAATTGCCACTAAGCAAAAATATAGAGACAACAAATTGTAGGATTTTATTCAGAGACCGAAAAGCTCGTGGGGGTGGAGAGCCTTGTGCAAGGGTGCTCAAGCTATTGAAGAAAATATAGAGTGGGAAGTTGGCGAGTGGACTAGGATTGATGCGATCAATGACAGGTGGTGCTCTGCCCAATCAATTGAGAAACTCCAGGATGATTTCGACCTTGAAGTTATTCCACTAGGTGAAACTGTTTCCGGCCCCATCACTCAAGATAAGGAGTGGGATGTGGAAAAACTGGAAGGTGTTGGAGATGCTAGCATCAGAGAAGCCATCATGAGGATCCCGATCCCAAAAGGAGAAGCTGAAGATAGACCTACAGGTGGAGAAAAGGCCCCCTCCAGAGTTACACTGAAGGATGTCTTTGCTAATCTAAGCGTTGTTGGCCCACAAGCCTATCACTCTAATTTAGATGATGATTAACTCATATAATTATAATACTAATAATCTTTTATTTATTAAGTTTCAGATATTCAATTAAGATCTTAATTAGTGTTTAGCTTCTTCAAGCTAATACGTGTCGATTCAAGAGCTCAAGCATAAAGATCATATCAAGTACTTAATAGGAGTCTAACTCTACAAGCATTGGATTTGGATCTAGCCTACTTTGAAAAGAAGATCTGCAAGAAGACTTGTATTTAGAGTTTATAAGTTAAGAATGTTTGTAAAGTATAAATTAGTTTTGACTGCTCAAGCATACACATAGACAAAAGTTAGATGTTGATTTTTCACGTATAAAAAATTTGATTTTCGGTTTAACCCGTTTTTGATTTTATGAATAGATTTCATCAAAAACAAGTTTACATTAGTTTATATATGTAATGAATTCCATCCATATACATTGATACATCAAATGTGTTTAAGAGACTTATTTTGATGAGTTGAATTCATGAGTTTAAGTTGTGCATTTATCAAAAAAAAAATTATGATGTATATTGATATATATTATCAAAATCAAGTTTATATATTTTATATGTATATTGGATTCTACACATTTGTGCTTCGAAAGAGTTTGAGAAACTTATTTTATATTTATGTAAGTTTTTTCAATACTAGATTTTCATTAAAAAGTGTAGCTTCAAGAAAATACGATCTTGTTTCAAGTTTAAATTTCTATATCTCAAAAATAATTTCACATATTTTATTTCTAATATGTGGTCATTCGTAATCAAACATATTTGTGCTCTAGTTTTTACATGAATTTATTTTTATGAAATTTATTGAGATTTATTGGCATTTAAATTGAATTTAAAAAGATGTCTAAATATTTCAAATATATAGTTTTTGGGCTATTGTCGGTCGACCGATGTGCACAGACGTGCACGAGCCCAAGAGAGTTATCGGCCGATTGACTAACTAACCGACTATATCAGCAGAGCTCTCGGATTTTCTCGGTCGACCGCCAGATAGCATGGTCTCTGGAGTTGGGCTCACGACCGCTCGATCGACCAGAAAACCCTAAGACTACATTTATAATAATGACAGTCGACCGCCCAGTCCACCATAATGCCTATTTGGCCTGGGTTTGAGCCTAACGACTACTTTTATTTTGGAGCTATAAATAATGGTTTTATTTGGGTTTTTCCCTAAGATTTTCAAGTGCAAAATTTTCACATTTAACAGAATTTTTCAATAAGTTTTTCAATAAGCTTTTGAGCTCCAAGCTTATATCTTTCCTGTGTTTGTTTTAAGTGTATCAAAGTTTTAGAACATCAAAGAAAATAAGTTTCTTCATAAAAGTTTTTTCAATTGTTTTCTAAGGAGTTTCATTTTCAAAATCTTTGCTTTCTCACAAGCTTGAGCTTTATTACAAAAAACTATCATTTAAGATCTTGTATTGTGAGATTTTTGTTTGTGAATTTTGTGGGCACTAAGAATTGTAACCTCTAATTTGCTTTGTGCATTTGACTTTGTGCCCTCCTCTTGTATAGTAAAGTATTGGCTTTATGTCATCCCTCTTGTGTAGAGGTGATTTTCTTTGTGCATTAGCTTTATACTTTCTCTTGTGTAAAGGATTAGAGTATATCTTTTGTGGAGTTTTTTAGTAGAGATAGTGAAAATCCTTCACGCAATGAAGGTGGAGATGTAGAAAAAGTGACTCGAACCTCGAACATATCTTTGTGTTTGTGCTTGCTATCTCTCAACTTAACTTTACTTGTTTCTATCTTGCATAACTATTATTATTTATTCATACATGCTTGATATTGTGCTCACACTTATATTGATTCATGAGAGCTATTGAAGCACCTCAGCTCTTCTAAAAGAGAAATCTTGAGAAGAAGTTTTAGAGTCCTTCACTAGGAATTTAGCTTTACTCTTTGGAATTAATTTGTGTGTTAGCTTTGTTCATGTAAAGTTTTATAATTCTGCATTTGATTAGAACATCACCTATTCACCCCCTTCTATGTGAACTTTCAAATGGTATCAGAGCTTGGTTATCTTGATATTCAATTTAACCACCATAGAAAGATCTTATTTTTCTAATCATTATATTTGTTTTTTGCACTCATGGCATATAGTGGTAAATCTAGCATATGTTGTCCACCCAAGTTTGATGGACTTAAATTTTCTATATGGAAGAGTAAGATGATCGTTTTCTTAAATTTTTTAGATAGTATAGTAGCCAAAGCTAAAGCTAAACCATTAGTTTGTCCCGAGATGATGAGGACTCATGATCTGAAATTATCGTTAAGGAATATAATGCCAATTCTAAAGCTTATTATGCTTTGTTTCAAACTTTGAATGATGATGATATTTCAAGAATTATAAATTGTACATGTGTATATGATATTTGGAAAGTTTTGATCACTACACATAAAGGCACATCACAAGTCAAGAAAGATAAGATTAATTTGCTAAATTTTCAACATGATAGCTTTTATATGTTTTTGATGATGAATCCATTGATGATATGCTTACCCGTTTCACTACAATTATTAATAGACTCATTTCATTAGGTAAGCATATCAACAATGATCAAAAGGTGCGAAAAATTAAAAGAGCACTTCCTCAAGCTTTGAAGTCAAAGCTATCACCTTGAAAGAGCTCAACGATAGAGAAGAGAAGGACTTCATCGCTTTCATAGGGAACTTGAAAACCCATGAGATGGAGATGAAGACAAGAGAAGGTCGTGAGCCACAAAAGGAGAATGGTGTTGCATTCAAGGCCTCCTCAAGTGATTACTACAAGAAAAGTGTGCAACTCCAACCGCCTACAGAAATGAAGAAGAATTCACTCTCTTAGTAAAGAACATCAATATGTATTGTTGACCAAGGGTCCATCACTCTAATTTTGATGATCATATTTATTTTGTGTTTAGAGTCTTAATGAATATCGTTATATGTTTCTTTGTATGCATGAGTTAAGAGGGAACTTTTATAGAGTCTTCTCTAGTCCATGCAAATATAGTTTTATGAGTTTTGTGATCATCAAAAAGGGGAGATTGTTAACCAAGGGTCTATTACTCTAGTTTTGATGATCAACTCATGTAGTTATAATTACTAATGATCTTATGATACATAAGTTTCAGATTTAATCAAGATCATAGATTGTTATTTAGATTCAATAAAAGACTTAATGTCGAGTTTTGAATAGGTTAATTTAAGAGCTCAAGCATAAAGATCACATCAAGCATTAAGATGATGTCTAACTCTATGAGATCTAATTTGAATCACGTCTACTTGGAGAAGAAGATTTAGAAAAAGACTTGTGCCTTGTGTTTGTGAGTTTAGAATTACTGTAAAGAATTGATTAGTTTTGAATGCTCAATCCTACACACACACACACAATAGTTTGATTTTCAGTTTAACCCATTTTCGGTTTTGTTTTTGGTTTCATGAAAAGATTACATCAAAAATAAATTTACATTGATTTATATTTACACGTGTATTAGATTTCATCCATATATATTGGTGCTTATATTGTGTTTAAGAAACTTATTTTGATGAGTTGACTTCAAGAGTTTAGTTTTATTTTTATCAAAAGTTTATTTCTTATAAAAACAATTTATATAATTTTCTATATGACGCCCTTTTAGTATTTTTATCGTAACTTTTTAATCCAACATTTGATTCATGTGATCTTTGTTGCATTATAAAGTTAACTTAAAGGGCTACAATATCTTCTTTTCAATTACAATGTTTAGACCTTCAAATTTTGATTTTAAAACTGACTGTGCATTAGGACTGTCAACAGCCCATTCATAGTTGTCGATAGTCATTTATAGACAGCTCAGTTGTCGACAACACTGTCGACAAGTCGCTGTTCTGTACAGATACCTGTCTAGTATTTTGATCATAACCTTTTACTCTGATCTTTGTTTGATATGATTCAAGTTGCAGTACAAATATGGATTTAAATATCTACAACATCTTCTTCTATAGTTATTTTCAGATTCAAACATTTTAGTAATCAAATATTACTTTTAAGTTGGCCTATATGCTGGAAACATTTTTCACAGTTTCAGTTTGACACACATTAGTATTTTGATCATATCTTTAAAAAATCAATATCTAATTCATATGATTTTTATTCCATTAGAAAGATAACTTAAAAACCTACAAATTTTTCACGTATATTTATATTTTAAATTCTAATATTTTGACCTTCAAAACTGTGTGTTAAATTTCCTTATGTTCAGGCCACCTGGCCTATCGACAGCCCAACATAGCTGTCGACAGTTCTTAATTGCATGTTTTGCCTTATAATAGCTAGTTTCTTGTTCAAAAATGTCCAGGTTCATTCTCAATGGCTATTTTTTATTCTAATATTTTCTAACATGTTTTAATTGTTGGAATTAACTAGGAATTAGTCTCTAGGCTTCTCCTATAAATAGGAGTGACTAGAGGTGTTTTTACAACAAGTTTTCACAAGTTTTTAAAAAGATTTTCTAGTGTTCAAATCTAAAATCTTTTCTTAAAATTTTTAGTACTTTTCAATTTTTAATCTATATTTTTCTCTCATCTACACTTGAGCTCTCATTTTTATCTATTCTATAAGTGAGGTTGTATGTAAGCTTTGTTTGTGATCGAGCATTGATCATCAGTGTTCATTCTTTGTAATTGAGTTGTTAGAGGTTGCGACATCGATTGAGCTTGTGGGCTCGTGCGTTTATGTTCTTGCGGGAACGAGTAAGGAATCTTGTAGGTGTTGCGACACTGAGTGATCTTGTGAGATTATTTGATTCAACTCTCTATACACCAAGAAAGCAATTACGCACCTCAACTCTTATTTAAGAGGAATCACGAGGAGAAGTTCAGAGCTCTTCACGGGGTATATGATTAGTCTCTAAAACTGCATATTTCATACCACATCTTCACATTTTTTAATATTAAATTCTACTAATAATACATCTCTTGTATGTTTCTATGTCCATGGCATGAAATGAAAAAGAAGCCCAAAAATCCCATTTAATTGGTGATTAAAGTCCTACATGAATAGCTATTGGCTTTGGAGGACTGTTTTGTCAAAATCAAGTGCCCAAATCTGGATTCCAGGAAGTACACCCGATAGGGAGACAGAGGGGAGCATGCAGCAGGCGGCGCCGCGCTCGCGACTGTAGAAGAGCTGCGAAAATGCGGCAAAGGCCGCGTTTTCACGGCTCTTGTGTGGAGCTGCGCGCTAAGATTTGCCGCGCAGCTCCGTATCTGTACCCTGATGCCCCCTTTCGCCTATAAAAGCCCTGGGATTTCCAGAGCTAAAAAGAGGAGATTTTGAGGAGTTTTTAGGTTAGTTTTAGGGTTTCTTCTCATGTTATAGTTTTAGGGTAGTTTAGCTTAATTGTTCTTCATCTTTCTCCTTTGTATTTTTCATTTCTTGTAGATCTTGTAATAAGAAAGAGAGTGGCACATGGGTGGAAAGTAAGAGTGCTTGTAACGGAAGGTGACAATCTATCAAAGGCTCTCTCTTTACCTCTATTTGTTTTCTTCTCTCTAACTTCTTTTACATGCTTAGCTAATTTTCTCTCATGGCAACTAACTACTAACCACTAACTTACTAACTTCTTACTTGATAATCCACATAAATCTAATAGCTTCTACTTGGCCTTTCTCTTACAAGTGCCATTGATGGCTCATGATGATAGATTCTAATACTCTAATATCCTAACTCTCTAATAAGCTAACATTACTTTACTCCATGCTTACTCTTATTTAGTTTTGATGGTTTAAGTATAGCTTACACTTGTTTTTTAAGTTTGGATGTGAAAGTTATCTTATGGGTCATACTTTGAAACGCTCTTGAAACAAGGACTAATGATGGCTAAGGATACATGTGAGGCAACTATCACTAAGAGATTAGCATAATTAGTGGAGCCATTAGTAGTCAGTAGCTATGGGTTTTCTTTTCCTTTTTACTTTGTTTTAGATCCACAAACAAAATCACAAAAATCATTCTTCTATGTTTCTCACTTCCTTGTTTTCGCCGTACTTTTTTTTTCCATTCTTTGTTTTCCTTTCTTTTGATTCTTTAAAATGTTGAAGAAACTTTAACACACACGTGAACATTCCGGTAAAGTTTCTATCTCTTCTCGTCCCATTGGATTCGACTCGTTTAGCCTCTATGCTATAATGGAAGTATCGAGGAAGCCAAAGCACGCACTTTTAACTCTTGATTTCAAAACATACATTTTTCGTGCACGGTTTTCTAGCAATCAAATTTTAGCGCCATTGCCGGGGATAGGAACGGTTTGATTTCACGTTTTTGTTAACTTTTTTTTTGTTTTTGGTATGCAGGTTAAAGTTTTAGCATTACAGAAGTCCACGCTTGCTTTTGTATGGCTGGGTAAGTTCTTGTATATTATTATATTATGTTATTAGTTTCTGTTACCTGTGCACTATAATAATTTAAGAACTAAAATATTGAAATTGGATGTTTTAAAGCAGTTTAGACATTTGCATCTAGGTACGTGTCGATTTCAATTCCAATATATTATATTTTATTCTCGTGTTGTTATGATCGTGACGGAGGTGTACATATTGCATTAAATATAGTTAGGACAAACATGTAAGTTCACCTAGAAGGGGGGTGAATAGGTGATGGCTAATCTAATGGTCACTTAATGGCAAATGATGCGGAAGCTAAAGCAATTATGACCTAATTAAATCTTTTACACTAAACACTATGTATAACACAAGAGTGTTGCCGAATTCCCCGTGAAGGGCTCTGGACAAACTCCTCTAGATTCCCCTTGAATGGGTTGAGGTGCCGCGTTGGCTCTCTTGGTTGAATACAAGTGTTAGCAACAATCTCACGCAAGTATATCAATTTAAGCACAAGGAATATATCATGCATATAAAGGTAAAGACAAGATAAGTAATGCAAGATATAACAAGAGACAAAGAGTGAGAGAGAAAAGGCAATCGCAAACACAAAGGGTTTGTTTCGAGGCTCGAGCACACTTACTCTACATCCCCGCCTTCGACACACGAAGGATTTCCACTATGCAAGATCCCAATGGATCTCTCCTCGGTGCCGCAACACCTACAAGCCCTCGGACTCCCTAGTCCCGTACACATGCAAGCCCCACAAGCTTGCCGAGGCCGCACCTCAAACTACCGAGTTCACACAAGAACTCTAAACCACCGCGAACACACTTGTTCGCCTCCTCAAAGAACAAAGAATAAATCTCTTGGTGATCTAAAACACTTTGATCACCTAACAAAAGCTCTCACAACACAATCCTATGGATAGATAAGGCAATGGATAGCTCAAGTGATTGTGAGAAAGTAAGGAAAGAACTATGGTGAAAAACTCAAAGAATCACTTTAAACACTCTTGATAAAATCTTCCCTTTAGATAGGAAATATTTGCTCTCAAATATGTGGAGAAAACACTTCTGAAAGAATGGGAAAAACTGGCTCAATGCTCTCCTAAAATCTTGTTACAAAACAATGACCAAACCCCCAAATTTATAGGCCAGAAAAATATAGCCGTTGGGGTCTGTCAGGCCTGCCGGTCGACCCGTACGGTCGACCGCCAACGGTCAGAAATCCGACCGTTGGAGCCACGGTCGACCGCCCGGGTCGACTGAGCCACTGGAGCAGAGAGTCGAACTCTCTGTCGGTCGACCCGTACGGTCGGCCGAGATTTCCAGAGAGCAGAGCTCTCTGGAGCGGTCGACCCGTACGGTCGGCCGTCCTCCAGTGCATAAAGGCGTGCACGTCTGTGCACGTCGGTCGACCGACTTCAGGGTTAGTCGACTATATAGGAAGCAAGTCGACTTATCTGAAGCCTGAAACAGTTTTCTGGGATTAAAAGTTTGTCTTTTTGGCTCAAATAAAATCCCATAAAATACTTAAAAATCTACAAAAATAGTTTAACCAATATATTTTAATATACAAACATGCTTGCACAAAATCAAGGCATGTTATAAAAGATTGGACTATTTTTGTAACTTGAAAATATTTGGCTCATGATAAAAACTATTTTTCCAAAACAATATTTTTCCAAAACATGTTTTTCCAAATCTTCATCAAATACAAAAAAACAAGATATACTTTTAAAGCATAGTGTGTATGGATATGATCCACTACACAATCAAGATGAAATATCTATGTTTTTGACATTAAGCTCTAAATAAGGTTTTGGTTGAAACATATAACCAAAAACCAAAACTATGTTTTTTCAAAATGAAAGTCTTTTCTAAATCTGAAAATTCTTTTACAGAAAGATAATTTAATCAAGAGTGTGTGTGTGATTTATACTTGAGCAATCAACCAACTATTCTATCCTTTACATTTTATCTAAAAACAAAAATCTTATACCTAGACACAAGTCTTGATCTTCTTGAAGTCTTCACTTGAAGGCTTCTCATCTTCTTGACTTGGTCCAAGCTTGATCCAAAAACTCCTTGGATCACACCGTGCTAGCTCCAAATCTTGACATTTTATCCTTTGTTGAGCTATACACCTACTAAAATCTTGATAATGAATCTGTCACTAATTAAACACAAGATCATTAGTAAACATAACTTCATGAGTTAATCATCATCAAAACTAGAGTGATGGGCCTTTGGGCCAACAATCTCCCCCTTTTTGATGATGACAAAACTCATGAAGTTATATATGCATGGAATAAAGTAAAGCTTCAAAGAAGCTCCCCCTTAACTCATGCATCACAAGAAATAATAGATATGGCAATGAGGCACAAAAATATGTATGCAAGTATGGAGATAAAACATGCAACAAGCATAAATCAGAATCTTTTTCTCCTATTTGCAATACAAAAATATATATGCATAAACATAAATCTTATTCAACCATGCATATAAACTCAAAATCTTTCTCCCCTTTTTGTCAATCATCAACAAAGGGGTAAAAACACAATCAACAAATTTTTCTCCCCCTTTTTGTCAAAAACAAAGAGATCAAGAAGGGGTAATACAAATCAATCAATAAAGATTTATATGCGATATACATTCATGAAGAGGAAGACGCTAAGTTAGCTTCCCTACACATATGCATTACATGAAGAAGGGATGACAAGCCCTAACTCACATAACACATATTATGTAATGTATAAGAGGAGATGTGAAGCTCCCCCTACACACGTATATCATATAAAGAAGAGTTGTCAAGCTCCTCAATTTATAATATACTCAACATGAATCTATATGTAAGAGAGATGTTAAGCTCTCCTTGCATATAGGAAATACAAATCAAAAATTTTGAATATTTCTTTATCAAAACAAATTTTGAACTTTTCTCAAGAAACACATTTTGAGATATCAAATCAAAAATTTTTTTTATTTTGATATCAATTTTGAAAACATATTGCATAAGCTTTAAGAATTACCAATTGAAAGTTGAATTAAGCTTAGCATATACAATGTGTTTTAAGAAAAATTGATTTGCTCTCTTAAAGCACAAAAGATCACATGTATGAAAAGAGAATACTAATGAAAATTGATATAATTAAATTTGAAGGCATTCATACATACAATCAAAAAGTGAGTATATAGAAATCATATTGATACCAATTGAAAATATCCAATGATATCAATTGAAGAGTAAGCTTATCATATACTCTACCATATGAAGAATTTGCACTAGTTAATATGAAAATGTTTTAAAAAACTAGTACGGAATCCTTCAAGCAATGGAATAAAGCAAAAATGTCAATTAATCTCAATATTCCTTTAAATCATCACACATCTTTTTATAACAAAATTTATATTTCAAGATGTATGTATGTTTTGACAACACAATAAGTATACATACATATCCCTTAAACACAATTGAGTCCATATAAATAGATTTGCATTAAAGGCAAATGACTCAAGAGGTATACATGTATATCTTAAAGTTTAGCAAAATACACATATACATGAAATGAAAACACATGATCAAAAATAAAATCCAAAAAGTGGGAATACAAGTTTAAAAATGTATGTATCATCAAAACCAAGCAATACAAGCACATTTCATGGGTTCAAATAAGCGTTCAAGCACAAATATAAATAGATTTATTTGTAGTCTACGATATGTACAAGTATAAATCCTAGTGTTGACAAAAATTAACATATAAACTAATATTCAAATTATGAAGCATCAAATTTTGAGAAAAATAGAATCATGTGTCAATCTCAAAAATTATTTGAAGAATAAATAACTAGTATAAATTGTTTTTGAAAAACTAGTTAAAGATCCTTCAAATATATCAAATCTTATGTTTTTCATAAACATAACTAGATACACAAAAATTTAAGCACTCATGGTCTATAAGGCTCAAAATATTTTTAACAAAAGTGTGAGTGTTAAACGATCATGTAAATAGCATTTTTATGAAAATAGACAATGAAGCTCAAAAAGATCATAAGTCACATTTTTAACAATTCAACTCAAAATCATTTTTCATAAAATCAACAAACTTCTAGGTATATGTATGATTTATCCAATTCTAACAATATGCATACATATCCCAAATAAAAGAGTCTATTAATGATGTTTGCATGAAGGCAAGAGACTCACGGGTATACATGTATATTTATTAGATTTGAATTAAAAAATACATTTACATGAAGTAAAGCATAAAAATAAGGCAAAACATGTATAAAAGAGAATCATCAAAACTAGACTATGCATATGCAAATAGTGGATACAAATGAGCATGAAGTTCAATATATATGAATCAATTGTAATTCACTATTTGTACATGTATACATGCAAGTTTTGATAAAATCTACATTTAAACTAGTTCATACCACATGAAGCACAAAGATACATAAAACATGAACATGCTATATGATATCAAATGAATAAGCATGTAAATAAATAAAATAGGAGTTTAGAGATTGTTACCAACTCCAAAGCTCCAAATATGGTGGTTGTCCCACCAAGCTCCTTGATAGTGATGCGTCTAAGATGTGCCCATAAAGTCCATTGCATCCACTACCAAGGCACCAATTCTCTCACGTTTTGTGAGAGCCCTCACCTACATCAAATACACAAGGTGGGAGTTTTGGTACCCATATTTTCTTGGGTCCTTGGGGGTTAGTCTTGTAAGGAACCCAAAATCTTTTATTCTTAGCAAAATTAAAATGATCTAATCTATCATAACAATATTTTGCTAAATGGCCTTTGCGGCCACAATGTGTACATATGTACACCTTAGTATGCTTATGTGTATGTGCATGATCGTGGTGTGCAACATAAGCAAATGCATGGTTATGATGTGCATGAATGTGTGGAGTTTGTTTCTTTGAAAACATTGACTCCAACCTAGAATGATTAAAAGCACAAGAGTTCAAAGTAGAATTCAAACCATCCATTTTATTTTTCAAATCTTTAATCTCATTAGAGGTGGCATGAAAAGCACGATGAGATAAAGAATCATTTTTCTTTTTCTTTTGTGAAACAAAATCTTTTTCTTTTTCACAAATTTTTCTTTTCAAAATTTATTTTCTTGAAAAACAACTTCCTTTTGTTTTTTCACCAAATCAATCTTATTTTTCAAAGACATATTCCCTTCACATAAATCATTCAATTTTGACATGAGGGAAACATTTTCATTTTTTAAAACTTCATTTTCATTTTCTAAACATGCAATTTTAGTTTTAAAAGAATCGTTCTCTTTTAGCATGCAATCAAAATTCTTTTTAATTTTCTTATTATCTTTTTCTAAGCATGCAATGTTAGATTTAAATGAATCTTGTTCTATATGCATGCAAGCAATGTTCTTTTTCAAATTTTTATTCTTCTTTTAAGCATGTCATATTTTTCGAGCACAAGATGACAAAAGGTAGTAAGCTCATCATATGACATGTCTTCATCATCGGATTTGGTGTTTACCTCAAGGGGGTTATCCCCTTGGACCATATAGCATACGTTGGAGGTGTCGCTCCCAACGTCCGAATCGCTCCCGGCATAATATAGATCCTTTTCACCAAGGGAGGTGATAATGTTCCAAGCTACAAAAGCCGATTCAACATTAGAAACCCTAGAAAGATATTCATCATTTAGGGTACATTTAAGAGCATGAAGGGCTTTTGAGTTAGCCTCAAAATACTTGCTATTATTAACATAAGAATCATTAGTGGTAGCAAGATATACATGAATGCCTAAGGTCTTGAGGTACAATGACATCTTAACCTTCCAAATTTGGATGTTAAGAATGTCAAAGGTGGGTGGTGACATGAAGTCCATGGTGTGTGTACAAAATATTGTGATTAGCCTAAAATGAGGATCTTTAACTCTAGGTTGTAAGACCCAAATCAGAGTACCAAGCTCTGATACCAATTGTAAGTTCACCTAGAGGGGGGGTGAATAGGTGATGGCTAATCTAATGGTCACTTAATGGCAAATGATGCGGAAGCTAAAGCAATTATGACCTAATTAAATCTTTTACACTAAACACTATGTATAACAGAAGAGTGTTGCCGAATTCCGCGTGAAGGGCTCTGGACAAACTCCTCTAGATTCCCCTTGAATGGGTTGAGGTGCCTCATTGGCTCTCTTGGTTGAATACAAGTGTTAGCAACAATCCCACGCAAGTATATCAATTTAAGCACAAGGAATATATCATGCATATAAAGGTAAAGACAAGATAAGTAATGCAAGATATAACAAGAGACAAAGAGTGAGAGAGAGAAAAGGCAATCGCAAACACGAAGGGTTTGTTTCGAGGCTCGAGCACACTTGCTCTACATCCCCGCCTTCGACACACGAAGGATTTCCACTATGCAAGATCCCAATGGATCTCTCCTCAGTGCCGCAACACCTACAAGCCCTCGGACTCCCTAGTCCCGTACACACGCAAGCCCCACAAGCTTGCCGAGGCCGCACCTCAAACCACCGAGTTCACACAAGAACTCTAAACCACCGCGAACACACTTGTCCGCCTCCTCAAAGAACAAAGAATAAATCTCTTGGTGATCTAAAACACTTTGATCACCTAACAAAAGCTCTCACAACACAATCCTATGGATAGATAAGGCAATGGATAGCTCAAATGATTGTGAGAAAGTAAGGAAAGAACTATGGTGAAAAACTCAAAGAATCACTTTAAACACTCTTGATAAAATCTTCCCTTTAGATAGGAAATATTTGCTCTCAAATATGTGGAGAAAACTCTTCTGAAAGAATGGGAAAAACTGGCTCAAAGCTCTCCTAAAATCTTGTTACAAAACAATGACCAAACCCCCAAATTTATAGGCCAGAAAAATATAGCCATTGGGGTCTGTCAGGCCTGCCGGTCGACCCGTGCGGTCGACCGCCAACGGTCAGAAATCCGACCGTTGGAGCCACGGTCAACCGCCCGGGCCGACCGAGCCACTGGAGCAGAGAGTCGAACTCTCTGTCGGTCGACCCGTACGGTCGGTCGAGATTTCCAGAGAGCAGAGCTCTCTGGAGCGGTCGACCCGTACGGTCGGCCGTCCTCCAGTGCACAAAGGCGTGCACGTCTGTGCACGTCGGTCGACCGAGCCGGTCGACCGACTTCAGGGTTAGTCGACTATATAGGAAGCAAGTCGACTTATCTGAAGCCTGAAACAGTTTTATGGGATTAAAAAGTTTGTCTTTTTGGCTCAAATAAAATCCCATAAAATACTTAAAAATCTACAAAAATAGTTTAACCAATATATTTTGATATACAAACATGCTTGAACAAAATCAAGGCATGTTATAAAAGATTGGACTATTTTTGTAACTTGGAAATATTTGGCTCATGATAAAACTGTTTTTCCAAAAACAATATTTTTCCAAAACAATATTTTTCCAAAACATGTTTTTCCAAATCTTCATCAAATACAAAAAAACAAGATATACTTTTAAAGCATAGTGTGTATGGATATGATCCACTACACAATCAAGATGAAATATCTATGTTTTTGACATTAAGCTCTAAATAAGGTTTTGGTTGAAACATATAACCAAAAACCAAAACTATGTTTTTTCAAAATGAAAGTCTTTTCTAAATCTGAAAATTCTTTTACAGAAAGACAATTTAATCAAGAGTGTGTGTGATATATACTTGAGCAATCCACCAACTATTCTATCCTTTACATTTTATCTAAAAATAAAAATCTTATACCTAGACACAAGTCTTGATCTTCTTGAAGTCTTCACTTGAAGGCTTCTCATCTTCTTGACTTGGTCCAAGCTTGATCCAAAAACTCCTTGGATCACACCGTGCTAGCTCCAAATCTTGACATTTTATCCTTTGTTGAGCTATACACCTACTAAGATCTTGATAATGAATCTGTCACTAATTAAACACAAGATCATTAGTAAACATAACTTCATGAGTTAATCATCATCAAAACTAGAGTGATGGGCCTTTGGGCCAACAAAACACGTGGGTGATTTACTCTCCTTTGTGTTCATTCCTATCTATATTACACACTTGCACGAATTGAACTTAAGTGCAAAAACCCAATACAACATAAGGTGGGGAAGTCATTACCCTCTCTTCGCCCAAAAATCACCTCTCCACTCGCACAACCCAAGCCTAAATAAAAATTTCTAGACATTGGACCCTAGGGACATCTCGGACTCATTTAGGAGATTGACCTAAGGGAGAAGTTATTGGAGTTTGACTCTTATCAAATCAGTGTCCAAGGATGAGGGATGAGAGGCGAAACCTCAAAGAACAGTGGTTTAGTATAATTAGGCTCGTTGCTCCGGCATGGACACCTCCCACTGGTCTTGCCCCTACCTGACCGATTAACTTGTGGTCAGATTCTGACAATGTACCCTCCGTGGACAGTCTAACCAGTTAGGAGTCGTCTAGGTCTAAGTCAACCCTAGCATAAACTTGTTTTCTTTTTTTCTTTATTTATTTGTTTTTTGTTATTTTTTATAAATTGTGAAGTTAGATTTTAACATGAACAATTTTTTCAAGCCTAATATGAGTCCATATTTCACATCGGCTTCATTTGACTCGGATAATTCTAACCCAGCTATGTACAACATGAACCAATCATATATGCCGAGTTGGGATTATCCGACTCAATATGACCCATATCCCCAATCCTATGACTATAATTTTCAAAATAACTTCCACTCTTCATAGAGTTCATGGAGATTCACCTCCCTAAGTCAAATTTTCAATCACATTGTCCACAATTTTTATAATATTCATTCGCCGATTCTGCTTCATATCCTCCTTTTTCTGAACCACCAATTGAAGAAAAATCATCGTTGCAAAGGACTTTGGAAGAGCGATGGAGGCCTAAAAATAATTTGAAAACATGATGGCCTCATCATGTCCACAAAAATTTTAAAATTCATATAGTTCTTTTCCAGAACAATTCAAAGAAAAATCATTGTGGGAAAAAATTATAGAATTCGTGCAAGAGACCGAGCAAATAATGCATAATATGATTGAGTTTCCATGTCCATCAGATGTTCATATGACTCACGAATCATGTAATTTTGAAAATCATGCTTCAATTTCATTATACTAACCTCAACTTGACCAACATCAACCTCTTAATAATTTGACAAGTTATCCATTTTCTGAAATTGACCTTGAAGATGAATGTGAAACTGAGCTTTAAGTTAGCGATTCGAGTCCAATCCTTGAATCAATATCGACTCCTGTAGTGTTACCTGAACTAAGTAACATTCATGAGCCAATTTTGATTCCCAAATTCTTGAATTTGAATCGATCATTTCACCCATTCACATTCCTTCCGTGGACGAAAATTAAGAATCAATTTCATTACATCCATTTGAACTTGCCCAAAATTTTGAGAACCACCTTGACATTTTGGCAAGTTATCCTTTTCTTGAAATTGAACTTGAGCTTGAAAGTAATCTTGAACCTCAAGTTGGTAATTCCATTTCACTTTTGATTCAATAATGACTTCGGTATCTTTACCAGATTTTTTTCTCTATTCCGGAGTTAACATTGAAACTTGTACCAGTACACCGTGAAATTGAATCACCAATATCTTATGATCATACTTCATTGATGGAGAAAGTGTGTGAAAATCAATTCTTTAGTTTGGACCCCATTTTTGAACCAATTTTGACTCTCCTTTTGAATCTCGACTTGATCTGAGTCAAATTCCGAAGTCGGTATCGATTTTTGCTCCTATTCCATTTGAGTCCAAATCAATCATCTCCCAAAATCACACTTCATTATTGGACAAGGATGTTGAAGAAAATGACTCAATAATTAATTTTGAAAATTGAAAATTAGATGGGGATAATTTTTTAAATAAGACCATTCACTTAATCATTCTTTTACCGGGTCATATTAGAAAGGTCACTGGTGATTTTCTGTAAGATCCACAATTTCTTGATTGGGTAGCAACGCTTAGCCCAATCAGACCACCACTGGAGCCACCACCATAAGGTAATTTTCTTCTCTTCCCATTTGTTTCATGTATATATACATTCACGATGGATTGAGAACAATGCATGAGATAAGTGTAGGGGAGGATTTACTAACAAAGTTAGTTTTATATATTTTTTTACACTTCTTTTTAGGAAATTTTAAATTTTTCTTTTGTATAGAAACTCTTTTCTTTTTTTTTTACAAAACTTTTTGAATTAAAAGAAATAGTTTTAATTTATTTTTAAGAAAATTAAGATTATTTAGGAATTAGGCAGACCTAAAATTATGAATGTTTAAACTAAGTCAAAATAATAGATCTGTTTAAATTTTAGGTTAAGGAAGTAAGATTGAAAAAATAATTTGATTTTAAATTTTTTGCTTTAGATTTATGCACTTCACACCTATACAATTTTTTTTGGATTGAAACAAAGACTAAAAATGCCATAGAAACAATGCTATAAAAATATATTAAAAAATGATGATAAAATCACTTATTGAAGTTAGTTAATTATGCCTCAGGAAGCATGATTACTCAGGCCTAAAATGTTGGACAAAAACAAAATAAGTCCCTTTAGTTTTGTGGCCTTATTTCTTTGAGTTATTAAGTTCGAGGGATATTTTTTCATCTGATGTTCTAAAACTATCTGGTTTGAGAGTCACCAACTAAAGGCTCACTACTCAGGTAAGCAAGAAAGCCTAAGAAAATTAAGGGAAGAAAAATAATAATAATATAAATAAATGGCATGAAAGTTAGAGTCGATATCCTGAAAATCTTCATAATTCACATAGTGCATATTTTCTAAGAGTTTTATGAAAAATCAAAGAATCGATTCAATTTTAAATTATTACATTTAATTTATAACAAGATTTTGTATTTCGACTTAGTTTAAGAAAAAATAATTTTTGGTTAACCTATGACCTTGGATCACTTAAATTTTTATAAAAATATTTCAATACTTTTCTCTATTTCAAAATGCATTTTCAAAATACCAACATTTGATTTATTTTTTATGGATTTTGTGGATGTAATCCGCTGAAAACCCTCAGAAGACAAAACTCCTCCTCTAGGAGAAACCTAGAGGTTTAACGGCTCGTTGCACATGCTCAATGCAATCACGTCACCTGTGAAAATGGTGTAATAATTTCCTTAGTTTTTTTTGTTTTGCTCGGGACGAGTAAAAGATAAGTGTGGGGTGTGATTAGTCTCTAAAACTTCATATTTCATACCACATCTTAAATTTATTTAGTATTAAATTCTTCTAATAATACCTCTCTTGTATGTTTCTATGTCCATGGCATGAAATGAAGAAGAAGCCCAAAAATCTCATTTAATTGGTGATTAAAAGCGTACATGAATAGCATTGACTTTGGAGGACGGTTTTGTCAAAACGAGGTGCCCAAATCTAGATTCCAAGAGGTACACCTGACAGGGGGACAAGAGGGGAGCGTGCAGCAGGCGACACCGCGCACGCGGCTCTTGTGCGGAGCCGCGCCCCAAGATTTGCCGCGCAGCTTTGTACCTTTACCCTGATGCACCATTTCGCCTATAAAAGCCCTGGGATTTCCAGAGCTGAAAAGAGGAGTTTTTATGTTAGTTTTAGGGTTTTCTTCTCATGTTGTAATTTTAGGATTGTTTAGGTTAGTTGTTCTTCATCTTCCCCTTTTGTATTTTCTATTTCTTTTAGATCTTGTAATAGGAAAGAGAGTGGTACATGGGTGGAAAGTAAGAGTGCTTGTAAAGGAAGGTGACAATCTATGAAAGGTTCTCTCTTTACCTTTCTTTGTTTTCTTCTCTCTAACTTCTTTTACATGCTTAGCTAATTTTCTCTCATGGCAACTAACTACTAACCACTAACTTGCTAACTTCTTACTTGATAATCCACATGAATCTAATAGTCTCTACTTGGCCTTACTCTTGCAAGAGCCATTGATGGCTTATGATGATGGATTCTAATACTCTAATATCCTAACTCTCTAACAAGCTAACATTACTTTACTCCATGCTTACTCTTATTTAGTTTTGATGGTTTAAGTGTAGCTTGCACTTGTTTTATTGAGTTTGGATGTGAAAGTTATCTTATGGGTCATGCTTTGAAACGCTCTTGAAATAAGGACTAATGATGGCCAAGGATACATGAGAGGCAACTATCACTAAGAGGTTAGCATAGTTAGTAGAGCCATTAGTAGTTAGTAGCCATGGGCTTTCTTTCCCTTTTTACTTTATTTTAGATCTACAAACAAAATCACAAAAACCATTCTTCTATGTTTCTCACTTCTTTATTTTCATCGTACTTCTCTTCCATTCTTTATTTTTCTTTCTTTTGATTCTTTAAAATGTTGAAGAAACTTTAATACATACGTGAACATTACGATAAAACTTTTATCGCTTCCCGTCCCTATGGATTCGACCCGTTTAGCCTCTATGCTATAGCGAAAAAATCGAGAAAGCCAAACCACGCACTTTTAACTCTTGATTTCAAAACATACACTTTTCGTGTACGATTTTCCACGATCAGTATACGACTTCATTTCTTGGTTGTGAGTTTGAATTCGTTTGTGTTAATATCTTTATGTAGAATTATTGTTGATAAGTTTTTATTTTTCCTCATAGATTAGCATATCACATATTCCCCACTCTAGGTAATTTCATGTATCTCAATGATAGAAGAAGTGATCCAAGAAGGAAAGGAAAGAAGTAAGCATTGAAAGCCACCCCTTGGGATTCAGATAGTAAATCTTAAGTTGACTCCGCGAATATGTGTTTCATGATCCAAGAGGATGACCCCCTTGAGGCAAACTCAGAATCCGTTCTTAAAGAGCATGAACAATTATCATATGATGCTCTTGATTTGTGTTGTAAAGAATTGCTTGAATAATATAATCTAATAAAAAGAGAAATTTAAAATTAAAGAAAGAAATAGTGTTTTGTCTTCGAAACTTGACATTGTTAAGAAAATAAGATAATTTTAAAGAAACTATTTTTTGAAAAACAAAGCTGAGTTGATTTCAAAGGAAAAAGATTTGTTTCTCATGCTAATGTTGCTTCTTCAAACATAGGTAAAAATGTTTTTGTACTTTGAAGAGTAAAATTTATTATTTAGGATAAGTCTTGAGCCAATGTGTTTTTGATCATAAAAGATTGGAATCTTTGTTTCAAAAATAAAATAAGTTTCACATATTCATGAACATACTTATGGCATGCACGTACACATCTTACTCATAGGTATGCCAATGTGTATAATTATTCACACTGTGACCGCAAAGATCATCTAGCCAAGCTTTGTTTTGATAGATTAAAATTTTCAAATGCAAATGTTTAGATTCGAGATGCTAACATTAAAGGACCCAAGAAAGATTTTGGTACCAAAATTCTGTTGGCCCAAGGTTACAATCACCCGATTTTTGAGTTTTGATGATTACAAAATATATATAGTTATTTGTACTAATCATATTTTAGTATTTAAGTTTGTTTCAGGGTTCTAAGGATTCAAGATGTCTTCTTTCCTAAAGGAAGGTATTTATGACTCAAGTTGACTCAATTTGGATTCAAGAATTCAAGCTATTCATCATTGCATATGGAGAAGCCCTAATTTGAAGATCTTATAGTCACCTAGAACTTTTGTAAGAATTAGTTTGTTAAAGAATAAGGTTATGATAAGTTGGCTCAAGAAAACACACACACACTTTCATTTTTCAAAATACGGTTTTTGTTTTGGTTAGTTGATTTAGGTGCATGTCTTGATTGATATACATGACTCAAAATATTTTATATTTTTACATCTAGTTTAAATCATGTATACCATCCCTTATAGCATGCTACTTAATCATCTAGCCATTTAAAAATATTTTAAAAATTCTTTAAAGTTCAAAATTTTTCCCATAATAAATCTGTTTCAGGCCCAACGGTCGACCGAGCGGTCGACCGGATCTATTTCAGACCTGATCGGTCGACTGGGCCTTGTGGCTTTGGCGTTTACGTTTGTGCACGTCTGCCGGTCGACCGGGCCGGTCGAGCGACTGACTGACCCCTGCTCTCGGGTTTTGTCGGTCGACCGGGCTAGTCGACTGATAGAACAAACTATTGTTTTTTGTTTAGCCTGCGGTCTACCGACCGGTCGACCGAGTCCAATGGCTAGCTTGCCAGATAGACTGCCTGTCGACCGGGCCGGTCGACCGATAGCCGCCAGCAGCCCCCAACGGCTAGTTTCTTGAAATCTGTTTTCTGGATCTGTTTTTGATATATCTTTCAGCTTTCTCTGAATTTCCTGAGGCTATTACCTGACCTATTAACCTAGTTTTAGTGATGAAAAGATCTCTTCTAATCCCTATAAATAGATGGCATTGGTCCCTTGTTAAATTCAAGAAAAATTCCTATTGTTTTGAGTTTCAAAAGAAAAGAAAAGTTTTCAAAGCTCTCACTTCCTCGGTGCATTCTTGGTTAAAGTTTTTCAGTGGTTTTCAAGCTCTCTTTACTTTCTTTACAACTGAATTTTTCTCACTTCACTTCTTGAGCCAAAAATTATTCCCATGCTATAAGGAGTTGTAAGAGAGAAGTTTGTGGTCTTTTGATCACATAGTTACTTGTATTTCTTTGTGTTGAGATCCCTCTTGTGCAGAGGTTGGATTGGTGAGAGTTCGGTACTCTGGTCTTGTGTAGACCTCTTGTAATTCCCTTTGCGGATTTAGTGAAAATCCTTCACGGTGGTGAAGGCAGGGACGTAGAGCGGTGGCTCGAACCTCGAAACAAATTACTTGTGTTTGCGATTGGTTTCCTTATTATTTTTCATTACTTTTCATTTTTATCATGTGATACCTCTTACTTGCACTTCATTATTGCTCCCATTTCATTCACTTGCATTTTTCAGTCTTACTCATCTCAACAAGAAAGCAATTACACGCCTCAACTCATAATATAGAGGAATCAAAGAGGAGAAGTTTTAGAGCCCTTCACGGAGAATTCGGCTTCAATTTCTTGTTTTGAGTGATCGGTTGCATCATACATACATACTTGTTTAAAAAGATCATTAGATTAGCATTAACACCTATTCACCCCCCTCTAGGTGTTTTTCAGTTGGTATCAGAGCATTGGTCTCTAGGCTCTTGGTTTAACAACCTTAGAGATATCCTATATTGCTAATCACTCTATTCATTTTTCATCCTCATACACTTAGTAAAAATGACCGAAGGAATTAAGACCCCACCCAAGTTTGATGGCCTTAACTTTCCCATATGGAAGGTTAAGATGACCGTGTTTTTGCAATCCTAGGGAGCCGGGTTGCAAAGGCGGTGACCAAACCTTTTAGTGCACCTCTTGGTGATGAGGACACTTGGTCTAATATTGCCACGAAAGAGTTTGACGCTAATACTAGGGCACACTATGTCTTACTTCAAGCTTTTAATGATGATGATATTTCTAGAGTCATTCATTGCAAATCCGCACATGAGATTTGGACTCACTTACTTGTCACTCATGAGGGAACTTCACAAGTAAAGAGGGCAAAAATCGACCTTCTTCGTTCCCAATATGAAAACTTTTCTATGCAAGAGAATAAAACCATAGATGATATGGTTACTAAGTTTACAAATATTACTAATGGACTTTCTTCTTTAGGTGACGACATTGACAACGACCAAAAAGTGAGGAAGATCATCGGTGCACTCCCTTCATCTTGGGAAGTCAAAGCCACATCTTTGAAGGAGCTCAATGACAAGGAAGAAATTGAGCTTATCGGTCTCATTGGAATCTCAAGACCCATAAGATGGAAAGAAAAGCAAGAGAAGAGATGGCTCCTCCCAAGAAGAAAGCTATTGCCTTCAAGAGCTCTTCCACCTACTCCGACGAGGATGATGAAGAAGAGGATGATGAAGATCTTTCTCTTCTTGTAAAGAACGTTCGGAGAATGTACAACAAGGCAAAGTTCCAAAATAGAAGGAGATGACAAGGTAAAGAAGAGAAGAAAATCATTTGCTTTAATTGCCAGAAGCCGGGTCACATTGTTGCGGAATGTCCGGAAAACAAAGGCAAACTTCCACCTCCAAGAAGCCTTACAAAAAGAAAGCTTTAAATGCTACTTGGGATTCGGAGAGTGAATCCGATGAGGAAGTCGACACCGCCAACATGTGCTTCATGGCAAATGGAAGCACAAGCAAGGTAACTCCCGATACATCCATTGATTGTGAATTATCTATAGATGAACTAGAAGAAGCTTTTGAAGAACTATCTCATAACTATGATTTTCTCAAAAAGAAATACTTGAAAATGAAAAAGGAAAATGAATCACTCAACCACAAAGTTTTCATTCTCACAAAAGAAAAAGATGAATTGTTTTCAACTCTCTCTTCTACTCAAAAGGATTTTGATGAATATAAAATTTCTTGCAAAAGTAAATTTCCACAAATTGATGAAAATGAGATTTCCTTGTTAAAGAAGAAAATTGATTCATTAGGGGTAGTTTTAAAGAAATGTGAATTTGATAAAACTAGACTAGAGGCTATGTTTCCTAAGAACCATGTCCCTAATAAACATTCACATGCTACTCATACTCATGTTCATAAATCACAACCTTTACATCATGCCAAGCACCCTAAACATGCCCACACTACACACATTCATCATGCATTCATGTATGGTAAAGTTTATGCATGCACATATTGTGGTCGTAAAGGTCATTTGGTTAAATTTTTCTATAATAGGATTAATGCATCGCATAATCATGTTTGGGTTTGGAATACTAACATTCAAGGACCCAAGAAAGTTTGGGTACCAAAATCAACAAATTTGTTAAATGATGTGGTACATTCCAAAGCCCAACGACGTAAGGAGTTGTGGTATCTTGATAGTGGTTGCTCATGGCACAAGACTTGGGATATCAACAACTTCGCAACCCTATCAAGATACCATGAAGGTGGCACCGTCACCTTCGGAGATGACGCCAAAGGAAAAATCATTGGTATTGGTAATGTTAAACTTGGTACATCTCCTTTAATAGAAAATGTTATTTTAGTTGATGGCCTCAAGCATAATCTCTTGAGTGTTAGTCAACTTTGTGATTAATGTTGTTTTTGATGACCTAGCATGTAGTGTAATTGATAGACAATCCAATGCGTGTATATTTTTCGGATTTCGTGAAAATAATGTATACATGATTGACATGTCTAATATGCTATGCAATGCTACTTATTTGAAAGCCCTCGATGATGACTTTTGGTTGTGGCATAGGAGATTAGGCCACATTTCTTTTGACAATCTATCTAGATTAAACAACAAGAAAATGGTGAAAGGTACTCCTTGCTTGAAATTTGAAAAGGACCGCATTTGCGATGCGTGCCAACTTGGGAAACAAACCAAGTCCTCTTTCAAGTCAATCAAGGATATCATGACATCACGACCTTTGGAGTTGATCCATATGAATTTGTTTAGTCCTACTCAAACCAAAAGTCTAAGTGGGAATCGTTTTGCTTTCGTTTTAGTTGATGATTTCTCTCGTTTTACTTGGGTTTTCTTTTTAGAACACAAAAATCAAGCCTTTTCATATTTTCAAGTCTTTAAGAAAAGAGTTGAAAAGGAAAAAGATTCTTCTATTTTAAGAATAAGAAGTGATAGAGGTGGTGAATTTAATAACCAACCCTTTACCACTTTTTGTGAAGAACATGGAATTAAGCATGAACTATCTTGTCTTAGAACTCCACAACAAAATAGAGTCGTCGAGAGGAAAAATTGTACATTACAAGAGATGGCTAGGACAATAATAAATGAGTACGGTCTCCTTCATTATCTACAGGCCGAGGCCGTTAACACATCATGCTACATATCAAATAGGGTTTTCTTATGCAAAAACACTTCTAAAACATCTTTTGAGATTTATATTTCTAGAAAGCCAAATGTTTCATACTTTAAAGTTTTTGGCTGTAAATGTTTTGTTTTGAATACTAAAGATAATTTAAGTAATTTGATGCAAAATCATATGAAGCAATTTTTGTTGGTTACTCTAACACTAGTAAAGCTTATAGAATTTTCAATAAGTCATCCTTGACTATTGAAGAATCTATACATGTAAAGTTTGAGGAATCTAATGTGTTGTTGAGAATGTTGTAGAAATAGATTCCCTAAATGAAGACATGGAGAAAATTTCTTTGAAGTACTCACCTACTCTTGAAGACATGCCAAAAGGTGATGAAGAAAATGAAGTTCAAGAAGTTGAAGTGGATACTACTCAACCACTTCTAAAAGATTGAAGATTCAATCCACATCATCCCAAGGATCTTATATAGGTGAAGTATCAAAAAGGGTAACTACTCGTTCTAAACTTCATGATCTTTGTGGGCACTATGCATTTATTTCTCAGTTTGAACCAAAGAATATCCTCGAAGCCGAGGGCGACTCATATTGGTAGCTTGCCATAGAGGAGCTCAATCAATTCGAGCGCAACCAAATTTGGCATCTTGTTCCTAGGCCCCACGATAGACCAACAATTGGTACTAAGTAGATCTTTAAGAACAAGTTGGATGAGTCGGGAAATGTTGTTAGGAATAAAGCTAGGTTAGTGGCCTAAGGTTACACTCAAGTCGAAGGTATCAATTTTGAGGAAACTTTTGCACCCGTAGCACGGCTTGAAGCCATACGGATGACACTTGCATTTGCTTCATATAAAGATTTTAAACTTTTTCAAATGGATGTAAAAAGTGCTTTCTTAAATGGATTTATTGAAGAGGAGGTGTATGTTGAACAGCCCCCCGGGTTTGTTGATCCTACACATCCGGATTTTATTTTCAAACTAGATAAAGCTCTTTATGGTTTAAAACAAGCCCTTAGGGCTTGGTATGAAAGACTTTCTTCATTTCTTATTTCTAATGGTTTTAATAAAGAAAAAATAGATACTACTTTGTTTACCAAACATGTTGAAAATGATATACTTATAGTTCAAATATATGTTGATGATATCATATTTGGTTCTACTAATGAAAATCTTTGCAAAGCTTTCGAATCATGCATGAAAGAGGAATTTGAGATGTCTACGATGGGCGAGCTTAACTACTTCCTTGGACTCCAAATCAAGCAAAGAAAGGATGGGATTTTCATCAATCAAGCCAAGTATACGAAAGAACTTATAAAGAAATTTGGGCTTGAAGGGGCTAAGACAAGCAAAACTCCCATGGCTACCACCACAAAGCTTGACAAGGATGAACAAGGTACAAATGTAGACATTAAACTTTATCGTAGCATGATTGGTAACTTGTTATATTTAACGGCTAGTACGCCGGACATTATGTTTTGTGTATGTCTTTGTGCTCAATTTCAATCGTGTCCTAAAGAGTCACATTTGATTGCGGTAAAACGCATTATTAGATACCTTAAGGGCACAATTGAAATGGTTTTGTGGTATCCAAAGACCGGACAATTTTTCATGGCGAGTTTTTCGGATGCCGACTATGCGGGTTGTAGAGTGGATAGGAAGAGTACAAGTGGAATATGTCAATTTCTCAGTAATTGTCTTATTTCATGGTCTTCCAAGAAACAAAATTCGGTAGCCCTCTCAACCGACGAGGCGAAGTATGTTGCGGCGGGGGCTTGTTGTGCACAAGTCCTTTGGATGAAACATACTCTCCTTGACTATGATTTGCATTATGACCATATTAAAATATTTTGGGATAATACTAATACTATTCATATGACTAAAAATGCAAATCAATGTAGTAAGACCAAGAACATTGACATTCGGTATCACTTTCTTCGAGATAATTATGGGAAAGGTGATATTGAAATTGATTATGTTTCTACCGATTTTCAACTTGCCGATATTTTTACAAAACTACTAGACTGTACTAGATTTTCTTTTATTTGTGGTGAATTGAATGCTTGTGTTATAGAATCATGAATTTTTTAACAATATTTACCCTTTTTTATGTATGACAAAAAGGGGGAGAAAAAGTTAGTTTATTCTTTTGAGTTTTGTGTTTTGAGTTTTGAGTTATGTGTTTTGAGTTATTGTTTGGTTACTTTTGAGCTATATGTATTGGATTATTAGTTCTCTCTTATGCCAAGTTTTTGTTTTTACCTTTTTTAAAATTCATTCATGTATATAGCCATTCATATATATAGTATGATTTGAGGGGGAGCCTCCAAGCTCCTTTCCCATTTTTTTGTTAAATAACTCATATGTTTTGTCATCATCAAAAAGAGGGAGATTGTTGGCCCAAGGTTACAATCACCCGGTTTTTGAGTTTTGATGATTACAAAACATATATAGTTATTTGTACTAATCATATTTTAGTGTTTAAGTGTGTTTCAGGGTTCTAAGGATTCAAGATGTCTTCTTTCCTAAAGGAAGATATTTTTGACTCAAATTGACTTAATTCAGGTTCAAAGATTCAAGCTATTCATCATTGCATATGGAGAATCCCTAATCTGAAGATCTTATAGTCACCTAGAACTTTTGTAAGAATTAGTTTGTTAAAGAATGAGGTTATGATAAGTTGGCTCAAGAAAACACACACACACACACACACTTTCATTTTTCAAAATACGGTTTTTTGTTTTAGTTAGTTGATTTAGGTGCATGTCTTGATTGATATACATGACTCAAAATATTTTATATTTTTACATTAGTTTAAATCATGTATACCATCCCTTATAGCATGCTACTTAATCATCTAGCTATTTAAAAATATTTAAAAATTCATCAAAGTTCAAAATTTTTCCCATAATAAAACTGTTTCAGGCCCAACGGTCGACCGTGCGGTCGACCGGATCTATTTCAGGCCTGATCGGTCGACCGCCTCGGTCGACCGGGCCTGTGGCATTGGCGTGCACGTTTGTGCACGTCTGCCGGTCGACTGGACCGGTCGACCGACTGACTGACCCTTGCTCTCGGGTTTTGTCGGTCGACCGGGCCAGTCGACCGACAGAACAAACTATTGTTTTTTGTTTAGCCTGCGGTCGACCGACCGGACGACTGAGTCCAACGGCTAGTTTGCCAGATAGACTGCCGGTCGACCGGGCCGGTCGACCGACAGCCGCCAGCAGCCCCCAACGGCTAGTTTCTTGAAATCTATTTTCTCAATCTATTTTTGATATATCTTTCAGCTGTCTCTAAATTTCCTGAGGCTATTACCTGACCTATTAACCTAGTTTTAATGATGAAAAGATCTCTTCTAATCCCTATAAATAGATGGCATTGGTCCCTTGTTAAATTCAAGAAAAATCCCTATTGTTTTGAGTTTCAAAAGAAAAGAAAAGTTTCAAAGCTCTCACTTCCTAAGTGCATTCTTGGTTAAAGTTTTTTAGTGGTTTTCAAGTTCTCTTTACTTTCTTTACAACTGAATTTTTCTCACTTCACTTCTTGAGCCAAAAATTATTCCCATTCTATAAGGAGTTGTAAGAGAGAAGTTTGTGGTCTTTTGATCACCTAGTTACTTGTATTTCTTTGTGTTGAGTTCCCTCTTGTGTAGAGGTTGGATTGGTGGGAGTTCGGTACTCCGGTCTTGTGTAGACATCTTGTAATTCCCTTTGCGGATTTAGTGAAAATCCTTTACGGTGGTGGAGGCGGGGACGTAGAGCGGTGGCTCGAACCTCAAAACAAATTACTTGTATTTGTGATTGGTTTCCTTATTGTTTTTCATTGCTTTACATTTTTATCTTGTGATACCTCTTGCTTGCACTTCATTATTGCTCCCATTTCATTCACTTGCATTTTCCGGTCTTTACTCATCTCAACAAGAAAGCAATTACGCGCCTCAACTCATAATATAGAGGAATCAAAGAGGAGAAGTTCTAGAGCCCTTCACGGGAAATTCGGCTTCAATTTCTTGTTTTGAGTGACCGGTTGCATCATACATACATACTTGTTTAAAAAGATCATTAGATTAGCATTAACACCTATTCACCCCCCCTCTAGGTGTTTTTCAAATTCACATCGGTTGTTTTTTATGTAGGTATGGGCTTTCACAAGACGTGAGAAGATTGGTGCCTTGGTGGTGAAAGCAATCGGAGCTTGATGGACAAATCAATGGATACATCATTATCAAGGAGTGTAGGTAGGAGGACCACTTTGTTTTGGTGATGGAGATTAGTTCTGCTCGTATTGGTAACAATCTCTATTCTCCAACTTATGTTTAGTTTATACTTTAAATTAGATTCTTAGCATGTAATAATTTATGTGTTTTGATTATATATTTAGATGTAAATTTTTGTTAAAGTATGTGATATACTTGTATAGCTTTTGAGATACACTTAGAATTTTGTGCCTAACATGATTCATATTCTTTGTGTACTCAATTATTATTTAGTTATATGTGTATATCCTAATTTTGATGATTCTTGCATTTGTACATGTAATTCTTTAAAAATGCATTTGTTATGATATAGTTTTTGAATAAATTTCTAAAGATACACGCTTGACTTTTTATGAGGCTATTTTTATTGATTTTGCTTCATGTATTTGTAAATCTTACTAAAACCATGTGATATATATGTTATATCCTTGAGATTCTTATTTGTATGTCATATACTTTATTGTGTACTCAATTAATGTTTGAATATATATATGTATGCATGTATGTATGTATGTATGTATGCTTTAGTTTTGATAAAATTTACATATATCTTGAAGTTTATCTTACATTTTTATATACTTATTGATTATTTTATTGGTGGATATATTTTGATGATTTGACTTTATTCTCTCCACTAATCTTGATATTTTTTTTGAAAAAATATACTTGATTTGTGATTTCATGTTTTTACAAATCAAGTTTCTTATGTGTCAAACTTTGAAAAAGAATTTATATGAGTTTTGATTTTGTACTGTTTTACATTCACGAAAATGCTATTTACATGAATCTTATGCACTCACTTTATGTTCACTCATGTTATGACTAATGGACTTTATTCTTTGCATTTTATTCATGAGCATTTTCATGCTATAAATTTTGAGTGACAATTCTGATGTAATTACCATGTTATGAGTTGTATATGATTTGATTTATGACTGAAGAATTTTGAATTAGTTTTCAAAATTATTTGTTTTAATTCTTCACATGGTAGTGTTTTTAATCTATATTCAACTATCTTCAAATCATTATTTTTCAGAATATCTACCCCTCAGTGGGAGGATGGTTGGGTGATCATGCCTTGTATATGTTTAATTGAATATTGCTTTGACATGTGCATATAGGTAGGTGATTTCAATAAGTTATATATATGATTCACATGGTAGTTAACTTTTATATACTCATTATTATTTATCTATATATGTATGCTCTAAATTGTGAATAATATTTTAATTGGTATACATACATATATATAATTGATTGTGTATGTTTAACAATGTCCATGCATGTTTTCAACATAAAACCAATTATGTTTAAGTTTACTTTGAATCCGTTTAATGCTAAGCTTATATTCATTTCAAATTAATATTATAAATTGGTATTAATTTCAATTGATATCAATTATTACAATTGGTATCTATGTTTCAAGTTGCTTTACTAATTGGTATTCACGTTTATCTATTTGATTTCAATTAATTCTCATTGTATTCCTGCATTAAAATTAATGTATTTATATTTATTTTAAATTAGTTTATCAAACTTTTCAATCAGTTTGTATTACTTATATGCAAGGGGAGTTAACTTAACTTCTCCTCTATATATAAATTTATAATGAGTGTATTGTATAAAAAAGAGATTAATCTCTCTTTTCTATATCGTACACATGTATAGGAGAGCTTAATATCTTCGTTTATATATTATATAATATGCTTATGTGGGTTAGGGTTTAGTCATTTCTTCTCCATGTAATGCATGCATTCAGAGGGGTTAACTTGATGTTTCTCCTCTTCATAGGTTTATATTGCATATACATTTATCATGTTTTCTTTATGCCTTTGTTGATGATTGACAAAAAAGAAGAGAGAAATTTATAGTTTATATATGCATGTGATTATATGTTTTTGCATATATGTGTTCCATATTCTTGATTTGTTTGGTATCTATGAGCTTACATTGATTATTTATATGGTTATTTGCTATGCATGAGTTAAGGGAGAACTTTTACAAAGCTTATTTTTAATTCATTCATATAACTTCATGAGTTTTGTCACTATCAAAAGGAGGAGATTGTTGACCCAAAGGCCTATCATTTTAGTTTTGATGATTAGCTTATGTAGTTATAATACTAATAATTTTGTATTTATTAAGTTTCAGATATTCAATCAAGATCCTAGTTTGTATTTAGTTTCTTCAAGTTAATCATGTCGATTCAAGATCTCAAGTATAAAGATCATATCAAGTACTCAAGAGGAGTCTAACTCTAAAAGGATCGAGTTTGGATCAAGTCTTCTTGGAAAATAAAACAACAAGAAGACTTGTGTTTAAAGTTTAGAAGCTTAGAATATTTGTAAAGTATAAATTAGTCTTGATTGCTCAATCTTATACACACACAAAATTTTGATGTTGGTTTTTCAAGTACAAAAGATTTGATTTTCAGTTTAACCCATATTTGATTTCATGAATAGATTTCATCAAAAATAAGTTTACATTAGTGTATATATGCATTGGATTTCATCTATATATATTGATACTTCTAATGTGCTTAAGAGACTTACATTGATACTTCAAATGAGTGAAAATGATTCCACGATTATGATTGATTGCATGTTAATAATTCAACAATTAGAGAGAGCTAAGATATCCTACATATACCAGAAAAGTAACGATGGCGCGGATTGGGCAGTCTAATTTTGGTGAAGTACTTAACAGCGGGTGTATTAGGAAAGTGATTTTCCAGCTTTGTATAATTGCTCGATGAGATGTGTCGGGTATGATATACCATAGGAGTTAGTACTTATGTAGTTGTATTTCTTTCATCTATCAAGAAAAAAAAACTTAGCATACTTGCAAGCCTCTATGGTAAAATGGTTTTGCATTTTAGCCCAAGCCTGAGACCAATTGTGGCCGAGCCCTGGTAATGTACAAGCTAACCCAGCTCATTTATGATAGTACACTTGGAGGAGAGTTGAGATGCTATAATAGCTCTCTTGATTGAACACAAGTGCGAGCACACAAACAATATCTAGCATGTATATGAATATGAACAATAATAATAATGCAAGATATATAAAGAGATGAGAGTTGAGATCAAATGCAAATACCGGGGTTCGAGCCACTGCTCTACATCCCCATCTTCACACAAAAGAATTTCCACTATGTTCACACATGTCCTTCCACAAAGAGACCTCCACCGAGGAATTACAATTACACTGGGAGTACACAACTCCAACTTTCACAAAAGCACAATCACCTCTACACAAAATGGAAGGCACAAAGCCAAGCACAAATCAAAGAAAAAATTACAACTTAGTGATCGCAAAGATCACAAACAGTCTCTTGGTGATCTCAAAAGATCACAAACAAATTTTCTCAAAATACAAAATCCTAAAGATAGATTTGGAATTAAGTGGCTCAAGTATGTGAGAAATCAAAGTGTATGGCAAAGAAACAATAAAGAAAATACTTGAGAAAAACTTCTTGATAGATATGAAGATTGAAGAACAAAATAGAATCCCCAAAGACTTGTTTTTCTTTGATTTTCTAAAACTTTGAAAACAAAATAGAGATAGAAAATATTGGCATAAAAACTTCCCTTTAAAACTTGCTGAAAACACTTAAGAAATTGGGAAGGATGGCTCTTAGAAATCTTGTTGAAAACAGCCCCCAGAACCTATATTTATAGGGCCTAGAAAAATATAGCCATTGGGGTTAAAAACTGCCCAGAATGACCTGTCGATCGATTGCCCGGTCGACCAGCCAACGGTTGAATTTTTGACCGTTTGAGCCTGTGGGTCGATCGCCCGGTCGACTACTCCAAGGCAAAATGCTAAGTCAGTCGACTGCTCGGTCGACCGAGCCAAACAGAGACTAAGTCTCTTACAGTCGGTCGACCGTGCGGTCGACTGGCCATATAGGTATGGTCTTTGTGCACATTTTTGCATATTGATCAACCGTCCGGTCGACCGCCAGTAGCCTAAGAACAGATTTTTAGGGTATGGAATCTAACTTGTTAAATACCTATAAATTCTAATAAATCTTCATAACTTCCACAAAAATAAGTTCATGTAAATATTTTAAGTACAAATATGTGTGATAAAAAATCAGCACATATTACAAACTATTTGAACTATTTTTTAGAAATAAAAATTTAAGTTTAAACCAAAAACTGTATTTTTCAAAAACTTAAATTTTGAAATGGAAATTCGTTTTCTCCAAAACTTGTATAAATACAAAAATAAGATATTTGAAACACATTTGAATTATAGCATGTATGGATAGAATCCAATACACGTATAAATGATATATTTTTGTTCTTGACAATAAATTTCAAAATAAGTTTTGATAAAAATAAATTTAAAATCATGAACTTGAAACATCAAATTAAGTTTTTCTAAACATATGAAGCATAGATATATATGGATGAAATCCAATATACATTAAACCATGTAAACTTCTTTTGATGAACTCTATTCATGAAAATGAAAAATGTATTTTTGAAAATCAATAAACTCAAATTCAAAATGGTTAAACCGAAACATAAACTTTTAAACTTTTGTGTGTGTATATTTGAGTATATCAAAACTAAACTATCCTTACACAAGATCTAAATACTAAACAAACAAACTTAGATACAAGTTTTCTTCTCCAAGTCGACTTGATCCAAACTTGATCCAAATGAGCTTGACTTCATCTTGAGTGCTAGATGCGATCTTGACGCGTGAGCTCTTGAATCAACACTGTTAGCTTCCAAACTTGACTATGAATTCTTTGTTGAACCTAAACACCTACTAAGATCTTGATCAATATCTGATACTATATAAACACAAGATCATTAGTAACTTAACTTCATTAGTTAGTCATCATCAAAACTAAGGTGAAAGGTATTTGGGATAACAATCTCCCCTTTTTGATGATAACACAACTTATGAGGTTATATTTGTAAGTTCACCTAGAGGGGGGGTGAATAGGTGATGGCTAATCTAATGGTCACTTATGAGCAAATAATGTGGAATTAAAACTAAGATGACCAAATTAAACTTCTTTTAATTAAACACTTATGTATAACACAAGAGTGTTGCCGAATTCCCCTTGCGAGGCTCTGAACAAACTCCTCTAGATTCCCCTTGAATGGGTTGAGGTGCCGCGTTGGCTCTCTTGGTTGAATACTAGTGTTAATAACAATCCCAAGCGAGTATAACAATAAAGAGCACAAAGGAATATATCATGCATATAAGATGAACACAATAAATAACATGCAAGATATAATAAGAGACAAAGAGAGAGAAAGAGAATAGCAATCGCAAACACAAGGGTATGTTTCGAGGTTCGAGCACACTTGCTCTACATCCCCGCCTTCGACACACGAAGGATTTCCACTATGCACGATCCAACCGGATCTCTCCTTGGTGCCGCAACACCTACAATCCCTTGGACTCTCTAGTCCCTTACACACGCAAGTCCACCGACTCGCCAAGGCCGCACCTCGCACCACAAGAGTTCACACCCGAACTCCACACCACAACGAGCACACTTGCCCGTCTCCTCAAAGTACAAGATGAAATCTTGGTGATCAAAACACTTGATCACCTACAAAAACTCTCACTACAACACCTATAGGATGAATAGCTCAATGGATGCTCAAGTGTTTGTGTGAGAAAGCAAGGAAAGAATCTTTGGTGAAAATCTCAAGAAATCACAATAAACACTCTTATAAAATCTTCCCTTTTGATTGGAAGTATTAGCTCACTATTTTTGTGGAGAAAAACCTCTGGAATGAATATGAGAAAACAGGCTCTAAGGTCTCCAAAAATCTTGGCTCAAAACAATGACAAAACCCCCTTTTATAGAGGCCAGAAAAATCTGACCGTTGGGCTCTGTCAGAGCTTCCGGTCGACCGGTCCGGTCGACCGGCAACGGTCAAAATCCGACCGTTGCAGCCTCCGGTCGACCGACCCGGTCGACCGAGCAACTGGAGAAGAGAGTAAACTCTCTGTCGGTCGACCGGCCCGGTCGACCGAGATTTCCTGAGAGCAAAGCTCTCTGAAGCGGTCGACCGTCTCGGTCGACCGTTCTCCAGTGCACACAGGCGTGCACGTCTGTGCACGTCCGGTCGACCGACCCGGTCGACCGGCCACTGTCAGTTCTGAAAAATCAGAACTGCCAGAACCAGAAAATTTGGGATTAAAGATTGGTCTTTTTTTGGCTTAATAAAAAATCCCATAAATACTTAGAAATTCTACAAAAATAGTTTTATGATTATAGAAACATGCTTGCACAAAATCAAGGCATGTTATTAAAGATTTGACTATTTTTGTAACTTAGAAATATTGGCTCATAATAAAAACTGTTTTTCTAAATTAACATGTTTTTCAAAACTTTCATCAAATACAAAAACAAGATATACTTTAAGGCATAGTGTGTATGGATATGATCCACTACACAATCAAGATGTGATATCTAGTTTTTGACAATAGGCTCTAAGCATGGTTATGATTGAAAAGATATACATGATAGAAATACCAAAAACCAAGGTATATATATTTTGTCACAAAGAAAATCTTTTACTAAATAAAAATTCTTTTCTAAACATAAAAATCTTTTATGAAAGCAATTCTATCAAGAGTGTGTGTGCATGGTATACTTGAGCAATCCACCACTATTCTATCCTTTACATTTTATCTAAAAACAAAAACTAAATCTTATACCTAGACACAAGTCTTCAACTTCTTGAAGTCTTCCCTTGAAGGCTTCTCATCTTCTTGACTTGGTCCAAATGCAATCCACCGAGCTCATTTCTAGATGTGTTCTTGATGCATAGGCTCGCGAATCGACCGGTGCTAGCTTCCAACTTGTCTTTAAATCCTTTGTTGAAGCTCCACACCTACCAAGATCTTGATGAAGAATCTGTCACTAATTAAACACAAGATCATTAGTAATCATAACTTCATGAGTTGATCATCATCAAAACTAGGGTGATAGGCCTTTGGGCCAACAATCTCCCCCTTTTTGATGATGACAAAACTCATGAAGTTATATATGCATGGATTAAAGTAAAGCTTCAAAGAAGCTCCCCCTTAACTCATGCATATCAAATAAATGATAAAGATATGACAATGAAGCACGTGAATATGTATGCAAGTATGGAGATAAAACATGCAACAAGCATAAATCAAAATCTTTTTCTCCTATTTGCAATACAAATATATATATGCATAAATACAAATCTTATACAACCTTAAGTAAGGAAGACAAATACTTCTCCCCCTTTAAGTAAGGAAATCATGCATATATCACAAATACATCACAAATACTTCTCCCCATTTTTGTCAATCATCAACAAAGGGTTCAAAGTAAAAGCAAATCAAAACAAATTTTTCTCCCCCTTTTTGTCAAAAACAAAAGAATCAAGAAGGGGTAATACAAAGTAATCGATAAAGATTTATATGCTATATAAATTCATAAAGAGGAAGACGTTAAGTTAGCTTCCCTACAATGTGCATTGCATGAAAGAGGATGTGAAGCCCTAATTCACACAACACAACTATGTAATGCATAGAAGGAAATGTGAAGCTCCCCTACACACGTATATCATATAAAGAAGAGATGTTAAGCTCCTCAATTTATAATATACTCAACATGAATCTATATGTAAGAGAGATGTTAAGCTCTCCTTGCATATAGGAAAAACAAAACAAAACATTTTAATTTTTTTTTTATCAAAACAAAATTTTGAACTTTTCCCAATAAAATAAATTTTGAACCAATCATAATTTGTAATTTTGATACCAATAGAAAATAGCACTTGAAGATGTGTGATATCAAGTTATCATTGCAAAATCTTTTAATGTTTCAAACATATTGATATCAATTGTAATCATATAACAAATTTGAAGTTGAAGCATATTGAAACCAAATGAAAGATCTAAAATAAAATCTTTTTATTTTTCATAAGCTTATGCATAGTTAATATAAGGTGTTAACTTAACTTAGCATAAACTTTTTGTACTTTTAAGAATGTAAATCAATTGTAAAGCAAGCACATGAAAATCATATATATGTATGTGAATAGATAAGACCATTTTGAAAATTAGGGCATACATATATAGGAACCAAAATGTGAGTAATATACCAATTGTAAAATTAACATTGTAAGTCATGTATATACTCATAACCAAAAATTGGTAGGTTTTAAAAATAGTTATGTCTAAGCACTACCAAATTTGAAGAATAAATAACTAGTTATAAATAATTTTTGAAAAACTAGTTAAAGATCCTTCACAAGCATGAAATCATATGTTATTCATGAATTATACTAAATACATACAAGTTTAAGCACTCATAATCCATAAAGCTCAAAAATTATCTTTTATCATAAAGGATGAGTGTTCAAAGGTTATGTAAATGGTATTTTCATGAAAATAGAAAGTGAAGCATGAATCTCATGAAAATTTTATTTTTCATCTTAAAACAAATCATATATTTTTCATAAAGCAATACTAAATACACAAAGATTTAATCACTCATGGTCTATAAAGCTCAAAATATTTTGTATCATAAAGATGAGTGTTCAAAGGATCATGTAAATAGTATTTTTATGAAAGTAGTCATTCAAGCTCAAAAAGGTCATAAATCACATTTTGTTTTACACATGTTTTACTCTTTAATACAAATCAAAAACATGAAAAATCATCAATTTTTTTTATTATTTATTTAAAATACTAATCTTCATGGTATATGTATGATTTATCCAATTCTAACAATATGCATACATATCCCAAATATGAAAAGAGTCCAATATATATTGCATGAAGGCAAATGACTCAAGGGTATACATGTATATTTATTAGATTTGAATTAAACACACATATACATGAAGTAAGATCAAAGATAGGCATAACAGGTATAAATGACGGAATCATCAAAACTAGCCTATACACATGCATATAGTGGATACAAATGAGCATGAAGTTCAAATATATATGAGTCAATTGTAGTTCACTATTCATATATGTATAAATGCAAGTTTTGACACATTCTACATTTAAGCATGTAAATACCACATGAAGCACCAAAAATAAATATGAACATGCTACATGAAATTAAAAGCATGTGCATAAATGAAATAGAAATTTAGAAATTGTTACCAACTCCAAAACTCCAAGCATGGTGGTTGACCCACCAAAATTTCTTGATAGCGATGCTCCAAGTATGTGTCATTTTAGTTCAAATGCACCCGCTACCAAGGCACCAAATCTCTCACGTTTTGAGAGATTCCTCACCTACATCAAATACACAAGGTGGGGATTTTGGTACCCATATTTTCTTGGGTCCTATGGGGTTAGTCTTGTAAGGAACTCAAGCATTTTTATTTTTATCAAAAATAAGAACATTTAACCTTTCATAACAAAATTTTCTTAGATGGCCTTTGCGGCCACAATGTGTACATGTGTACACCTTAGCATACTTATGAGTGGGAGTGTGAGCATGATGTGCATCATAAGCATGGTCATGATGATGATGTGCATGAGTGTGAGGAACTTATTTCTTTTGAAATAAGGATTCCAATCTAGTATGATTGAATGCACATGAGCTCAAATTAGAGCTCAAATTATCAATTTTATTTTTCAAATTTTTAATCTCATTAGTGGTGGCATGAAAAACAAGATGAGATGAAGAGTCAATTTTCTTTTTCTTTTGAAAAACATTATCCTTTTCTTTTTCAATAAATTTTCTTTTTAAAGACTTATTTTCTTGCAAAATGACTTCCTTTTGTTTTTCCACCATATCAACCTTATTTTTCAAAATCATATTTCCTTCACATAAAACATTCAATTTAGACATTAAGGAAATATTCTCATTTTTCAAATCCTCATTTTCTTTTTCTAAACATGCAAGTTTATTTCTAAAAGAATCATTTTCTACATGCATGCAATCAAATTTCTTTTTTCAACTTTCATTATCTTTTTCTAAGCATGCAATGTTATTTCTATATGAGTCATGTTCCTTATGCATGCAAGCAATTTCCTTTTTCAAATTTTTATTATCCTTTTTAATCATGTCATATTTCTCAAGCAATAATTGGCAAAATGTATTAAGCTCATCATATGACATATTAACATCCTCATCCTCGGATTCGGTAGTTACCTCAAGGGGGTTATCCCCTTGGACCATGTAGCACACGTTGGAGATGTCGCTTCCAACGTCCGAATCGCTCCCCGCATAGTATTGATCTTTCTCGCCAAGGGAGATGAGGGTGTTCCATACTACAAAAGCCGAGTCAAGATTAGTCATCTTAGACAAATAATCATTATCTAAGCTAGATACTAAAGCATGTAGGGCTTTTGCATTAGCCTCAATGTTCTTACCATTTAAGCAATATTCTTTATTAGTAGTGGCAAGATATACATGAAGGCCAAGTCCTTTGAGGAACAAAGACATTTTAACCTTCCAAATTTGGATGTTAAGAATGTCAAAGGTGGGTGGTGACATGAAGTCCATAGTGTGTGTACAAAATATTGTGATTAGCCTAAAAGAGGATCTTTAACTCTTAGGTTGTTAGACCCAATATCAAGAGCACTAGCTCTGATACCAATTGTAAGTTCACCTAGAGGGGGGGTGAATAGGTGATGGCTAATCTAATGGTCACTTATGAGCAAATAATGCGGAATTAAAACTTAGATGACCAAATTAAACTTCTTTTAATTAAACACTTATGTATAACACAAGAGTGTTGCCGAATTCCCCTTGCGAGGCTCTGAACAAACTCCTCTAGATTCCCCTTGAATGGGTTGAGGTGCCGCGTTGGCTCTCTTGGTTGAATACTAGTGTTAATAACAATCCCAAGCGAGTATAACAATAAAGAGCACAAAGGAATATATCATGCATATAAGATGAACACAATAAATAACATGCAAGATATAACAAGAGACAGAGAGAGAGAGAGAGAGAGAGAGAATAGCAATCGCAAACACAAGGGTATGTTTCGAGGTTCGAGCACACTTGCTCTACATCCCCGCCTTCGACACACGAAGGATTTCCACTATGCACGATCCAACCGGATCTCTCCTTGGTGCCGCAACACCTACAATCCCTTGGACTCTCTAGTCCCTTACACACGCAAGTCCACCGACTCGCCGAGGCCGCACCTCGCACCACAAGAGTTCACACCCGAACTCCACACCACAACGAGCACACTTGCCCGTCTCCTCAAAGTACAAGATGAAATCTTGGTGATCTAAACACTTGATCACCTACAAAAACTCTCACTACAACACCTATAGGATGAATAGCTCAATGGATGCTCAAGTGTTTGTGTGAGAAAGCAAGGAAAGAATCTTTGGTGAAAATCTCAAGAAATCACAATAAACACTCTTATAAAATCTTCCCTTTTGATTGGAAGTATTAGCTCACTATTTTTGTGGAGAAAAACCTCTGGAATGAATATGAGAAAACAGGCTCTAAGGTCTCCAAAAATCTTGGCTCAAAACAATGACAAAACCCCCTTTTATAGAGGCCAGAAAAATCTGACCGTTGGGCTCTGTCAGAGCTTCCGGTCGACCGGTCCGGTCGACCGGCAACGGTCAAAATCCGACCGTTGCAGCCTCCGGTCGACCGACCCGGTCGACCGAGCAACTGGAGAAGAGAGTAAACTCTCTGTCGGTCGACCGGCCCGGTCGACCGAGATTTCCTGAGAGCAAAGCTCTCTGAAGCGGTCGACCGTCTCGGTCGACCGTTCTCCAGTGCACACAGGCGTGCACGTCTGTGCACGTCCGGTCGACCGACCCGGTCGACCGGCCACTGTCAGTTCTGAAAAATCAGAACTGCCAGAACCAGAAAATTTGGGATTAAAGATTGGTCTTTTTTTGGCTTAATAAAAAATCCCATAAATACTTAGAAATTCTACAAAAATAGTTTTATGATTATAGAAACATGCTTGCACAAAATCAAGGCATGTTATTAAAGATTTGACTATTTTTGTAACTTGGAAATATTGGCTCATAATAAAAACTGTTTTTCTAAATCAACATGTTTTTCAAAACTTTCATCAAATACAAAAACAAGATATACTTTAAGGCATAGTGTGTATGGATATGATCCACTACACAATCAAGATGTGATATCTAGTTTTTGACAATAGGCTCTAAGCATGGTTATGGTTGAAAAGATATACATGATAGAAATACCAAAAACCAAGGTATATATATTTTGTCACAAAGAAAATCTTTTACTAAATAAAAATTCTTTTCTAAACATAAAAATCTTTTATGAAAGCAATTCTATCAAGAGTGTGTGTGCATGGTATACTTGAGCAATCCACCACTATTCTATCCTTTACATTTTATCTAAAAACAAAAACTAAATCTTATACCTAGACACAAGTCTTCAACTTCTTGAAGTCTTCCCTTGAAGGCTTCTCATCTTCTTGACTTGGTCCAAATGCAATCCACCGAGCTCATCTCTAGATGTGTTCTTGATGCATAGGCTCGCGAATCGACCGGTGCTAGCTTCCAACTTGTCTTTAAATCCTTTGTTGAAGCTCCACACCTACCAAGATCTTGATGAAGAATCTGTCACTAATTAAACACAAGATCATTAGTAATCATAACTTCATGAGTTGATCATCATCAAAACTAGGGTGATAGGCCTTTGGGCCAACAATATTTGCATGAATTAAAGATAAGCTTCAAAGAAGCTCCCCCTTAACTCATGCATAGCATAAAACAAGAAGATATTCAATGTAAGCTCAGATACCAATAAACAATAATAAAAAATATGCAATAAGAATCATAAAACACATGCATATGAATATTCAAAGAAGCTCAGATGCCAAATAAAACAAAACATGTAGATCAAGATACCAATGAGAATAGATATACAATAAGATCTTTGGATGTCAAAACAATAAACATATGCATATGAATATACATAAAACATATATATGCATAAACACAAATAAACATGCATATATAAACCCAAATCCTTCTCCCCCTTTTTGTCATTCAACAACAAAGGGTGAAGAAAAACAAACAAATAAATGTATATGTGATATACATTCATAAAGAGGAGAGATGTCAAATTAGCTCCCCTTGCATACATGCGTTACATGAAGAAAGAGATAACTAAACCATAACTCATATAAGCGTAATATACAATACATAAGCGGAGATCTTAAGCTCCCCCTACACACGTGAACTATATAAAGAAAAGATGTCAAGCTCTTTTTTATATATCACACTCATCATGAATCTATATGTAAAGGAGATGTTAAGCTCCCTTTGCGTATATGCAATACAAACCATAACAAATTTATTTTTATACCAATAAAAACATATTTTTGAAAGAAACCAATTTAAAGAGAAACAATCTTTTTACCAATTGATACAAATAGAAAGAAATGATACTAATTGAAGTTAAATTTTAAACCAAAAATATTTTTTTAGGTAAATACTAAATTCATTTTGCAATATAGATACCAATTTGAGAATAATACCAATTGAAGGTTATTGATACCAATATTGAAAATGATAGCATTTTTTAAATAAAATATTTTTCTTCATAAAGAGTGAGAGTAAGATACCAATTGAAAATAAATACAATTGAAAGATAAATCAAGAATTTTTCTCTCCCTTTATGAAATATCAATAAAGCTAATGCATAAGCTAGTAAAGATACCAATTATCATTAAGAACATGAATCAAGTTTAGCATGAAATTAATTTGTATTATAAAGAATACGTATTTATATTTTTAATTTAGCACAAGAAATCATATATATGTATGTATGAAAATGAAAATACCACTTGAAATTGAAGCATACATATATAGAAAATATGAGTATACAAAAATGAAATATTATTAAAATCATGTATAACTCATAACTACCACTCTATCATGCACATATTTAAAAAGATAGTCATTAAGGCATACAAGGCATGGTCTCCCAACCAACCGCCCTTATAGGGTAGAAGTTTTCAAAAATAAAGTTTTGAAAATGATTTTAGTATAGGTTGAAAACTCTACTAATTAAAGAATACGAAACTAGTTTATGGTAATTTTAAAAACTAGTACAAAATCTTTCAAGTAAGGAATAATATAATATGTATCCCATGAAAATATGCTAAATACATAATAATTGACACTCAATGATCAATAAAGCACTTATAGGCTCATGAATCTAAAATCATGAGTAAACAAAAGATATAGAGTGCACAGAAATAATGTAAGCAACATATTCATGGAGATAAGGCAATTAAGCTTAATCAAAACAAAAAAAATTCCTTTTTCATAAAATCATCAAACACGAGAAATTCTATTTTTATCAAAAACTAAATAAACTTCAAGGCATATGTATGTTCTACCAAAACAAAAGCATACATATTTATCCCAAACATAAAAAGAGTTCATAATAGAATACATGACATGTAAAGTAAGTGACTTTAGAATAGAACATATATGTCTAATAGTTTTGACAAAATTTACATATACAAGAAGCTAAACACAAAATATGTTAAAAACAGAGAATACAAGTGTAAATGTAAGAATCATCAAAACTAGGTTATACAAATACTGAAAAGTCACCTAGAGGGGGGGTGAATAGGTGACGATGCTAATCTAGTGAACTAAATGCGGAATTTAAAAACTAATTGCAATTACAACAATGATGCACACACACAAGCAAGTATAAGATATAGCAATTTGCACAATACACAAAGTAAAGAGAGAGATAGGGAGAGAGTCAATGGATCAAGCGCAAACAACAAGATATGTTCCGAGGTTCGAGCACCCAGCTCTACATCCCCGCCTTCGACACACGAAGGATTTCCAATCCACTAGCTTGTCCACAAAGGACTCCCACAAAGGGAACCTACACCGAGGATTTGGGGCAATCACAATTACGAGGAGTTCCCAACTCCCCTCCTTACAAACACAACCTCCTCCTTGAGGCACTTCTCAATCCAACAAACAATCACCTCACAACTTGAGGGATTAGCACCAAGCTTACACAAAACACCTCACAACCCAAGTTGCACAACCTCCTCAACACAATGAGGGAAATGGCACAAAGCAAGAATTGGGTTTACAACTTAGTGGTTTCAAACAACAACCACAAAACAATCTCTTTTCCCACACAAATAACCTATAGAATAGATAGTAGATTTTAGCTCAAGTGTGGAGAAAACCAAGGGATTTGAAACCAGCAACTCAAAGAAAATCTTTGGGAAATAAATGAAACCAAGATAGAGAAGTTCAATTCAAAACCTTTTCCCAAAACCCTTTTCTTTGATTTTTCAAACCCAAATGAAAACACCAAAAAGATTGTTCAATTTGAATCCAAAAACCTATTTTGATTGCAGCAAAAACACCAGAGAGTATGAAAAAATTCGCACAAAAAATCTTAGAGAAAAACTCTTGCAAATGGGGTATTTATAGGCTAATCCAGAAAATAGCCGTTGGCTGTAATTTTTGCCAGAATTACCCTGACGGTCGACCGCCCGGTCGACCGCCCAACGGTCAATTTTTGACCCGTTGGCGCTAGCGGTCGACCGCCCGGTCGACCCAAACAAACAGAGAGCAAACCTGCTCTCAGTCGGTCGACCGGCCCGGTCGACCGGCTATAGGTGTAGCCAGCGTGCACGTTTCTGTGCACGTCGGTCGACCCATACGGTCGACCGTCTACAGGTGCGGTCGACCGTACCGGTCGACCGATCAGCCTGGCAGACACCAAAACAGGTCAGAAATCTGGGGAAATAAATATCCAATAAATTCTTATAAACTACTAAAAATCTCCAAAAATAGTTTTGTCAAATTGCATTGATATATAAACATGTGATAAAAGTTTTGACTCAAATATCAAGCAATTAAAACTATTTTTATGTCTTTTCATTTTTACCAAAAATCAAAAACTATATTTTCTAAAACTTGAATAGAAAATACGTTTTGTCCAAAACACTTCCAGATACAAAAACATGATAATTAAACACTTTAAAGCATGATGCATATGGATAGAAATCCAATATACATGAAACAAATATATATCATAGTTTTTGTCATTAATTCCAAAATATGTATTGTTAAAACACAAAACCTAAAACTCATGAAATAGGTATATCAAAGTAAGTTTGTCTAAGAGTTGAAGCATGCATGTATATAAAACAAATCTAATATACATTAAACCATGTAAACTTGTTTTGATATAATATCTATTCATGCAAACCAAGATCGGTTAAACCAAAAACCGAAAACCAAAACATGATACGTGTGTGTTGTGAACTTGAGCTTATCATACTATTCTAATCTTTACAATTAGGATCTAAATCCAAAACTAAACTATGGTACCGATGTCTTCTTGTAGAGCGCAATCTCCAAGCCGACTCGATCCAAAACTCTTTGATCCACGGAGCAAGTGCTATATATTATCTTTGACGCTTGGGCTCTTGAATCAACATGTGGGTAGCTTCCAAATCATCTTGTTGAAGCTAATCACCTACTAATAACTTGATTAAAGATCTGAAACTAAAATCACAAGATTATTAGTACACATAACTACATGAGTTAATCATCATCAAAACTAGAGTCGAAGGCCTTTGGGCCAACAAATACATCTAATAAGTACACATGAGAAATAAAGCACCCAAACATAATAATTAAGTGTATCTCACTGTTGTATAAGTATAAACACAAGTTCTAATGTAAACTACATTCAAACATGTAATTAAAATATGAAGCATAAAATCATCAAAAAAAGTATTTATTAGAATAAATGCAAGTGTTATTAGAACTAGAATATACACAATAGCCAAACTATAGAGAGAACACAAAAGATGTGAATCCATATGAACATGGATGTATCTCAAATACTATATATGTATATACAAGTCTAATAGGCATTGCATTTAACGTAATGACCATGAAAACCAAGACATGCTAAAAATCAACAATGAGAAAGCATGTAAATATAAAATAAGGAGTTAAAGATAGTTACCAAAACTAAATGAACTAGTTTCTAGGTCTCCAAAATATGGTGATCCTCCCACCAAAACTTCCTTGATAGTAATGCATCCCAAGTTGTGTCCATTGAGTTCAAATGTATTCACCACCAAGGAACCAATACTCTCACGTCTTGTGAGAGCCACACCTACATAAAATACAATAGGAGTAAATTTTGGTACCCAAACTTTCTTGGATCCTCCGGGGTTAGCACCTTTCCTAACCCAAACATTCTTACTTGCAAAATCTGAAATATTTAACCTATTCTAATAAAATTTTGTAAGGTGGCCCGTACAACTACAATGTATACAAGTGTACACATTAGCATATGTAGAATCATATGTGTGAGCATGAGAGGCATGTGTATGCCATGAATGGTGTGCATGCATATGTGGAGTATGTTTCTTTCGAAACATAGATTCCAATCTCTTGTGATTCATGACACATTAGCTCAATGTGGAGCCCAAACAATCAACACTCTTCTTCAACATACACATATCATTATCAATACCTGAAGAAGATGTGGAGTAAGCAATAGAGACACAAGAAGATGAAGCGATAGCATCATGACAAACATGAGCATCAAAATCATTTTTCAAATAAACTTTATCCTTTGAAACAAAATCCAATTCTTTTGAGATCAAAGCAATTTTGTTCTTTAAAGAATCATTTTCTTTTAAAACAAAATCAAGCTTTAAAGACAAAATTTCATTTATCTTCAAACATGATTAAATTCATTTTTATTTTTCAAATTCTTATTTTCATTTAAAATAAGGTCAAGTTGAGTATTCAAAGAATCTCTTTCACTTGAAATCTCAACCCGTTCTTGCAAAACTATATTGAGTTTTGAAAATAAATTTTTTATTTTCTTCCTTCAAATTCAAACTCTTCTTTTTCAAAAGTTTATATTAGAAAGCAAGTTTTCATGAAACATTTAAAGCTTGTGCATTCATACTATCATGATGATCATTAGAAGAGCTAACACAATCATCTAGATGAGTATCCGAATTTACCTCAAGGGAGTCATTCTCTTGGACCATGAAGCAACCTTGGTCGTCTCATCTCTTCTTGGTTCTCTCTCCAAAATGTGTTGAGCTTTTTCTTTAGGAGAGGTCAAAGTGTTCCACATTGCAAAAGCGGAATCATAATGAGAAATTAAAGAAAGATGCTATTTACTTAATGTATGCTTTAAAGCCTCCATGGCTTGTGCATTAGCCCCTAAATACTTGTCATTACCAACATAAGATTTCTTGGTAGTGACAACATAAACATGCAATCCTAGGGCTTTGAGGTAAGCACTCATTTTAAATTTTTACATGTCAATATTGGAAACATCATACATGGAAGGTGCAAGATAATCCATGAGTGTAAACAAATGTGTGCAAAGCAATAGACTAGATTGACAATCCAAGGATCACACTCCTAGGTGGTTAAACTAAATATTAGGAGTGCTTGCTCTGAAACCAATTAATAGTACACCTAGAGGGAGGAGAATAGGTGTAGTGCTAATCTAAGACAAATAACGCGGAATTAAAAACTTGATTGCAAATACACAACGTGTAACAAAGAGTAAACCCGAATTTTCTGGAAGGGCTATGGAACTTCTCACGATTCCTCTAAATTAAGAGTTGAGGTGCTATAATAGCTCTCTTGATTGAACATAAGTGTGAGCACACGAACAATATCTAGCATGTATATGAATATGAATAATAATAACAATGCAAGATACATAGAGAGGTGAGAGTTGAGAGAAAGAAGATCAAATGCAAACACGGGGATATGCTTCGAGATTTGAGCCACTGCTCTACGTCCTGCCTTCACATAGAAAGATTTCAACTGTCTACATTGGGCCTTCTACAAAGGGACCTCCACCGAGAAATTACAACTTACACCGGGAGTACACAACTCCAACTCTCACAAAAATACAATCACCTCTACACAAGAGGGAAGGCACAAAACCAAGCACAAAGCAAAGGAAAAATTATAACTTGGTGATCACAAAGATCACAAATAATCTCTTGATGATTTCAAAAGATTACAAACAAATTTTCTCACAATACAAGATCCTAATGATAGATTTTTGAATTGAGTGGCTCAAGTATGTGAGAAATCAAAGTGTTTGAAAAAGAAACAACAAAGAAAACATTTAGGACAAACTTCTTGATAGATCTGAAAATTGAAGAACAAAATAGAATTCTCAAAGACTTATTTTTCTTTGATTTTCTAAAACTTTGAAAATAAAATAAAGATAGAGAACTTTAGGACAAAAACTTCTCTTTATAACTTGCTGAAAACACTTAAGAAATTGGGAAGAATAGCTCTTAGAAATCTTGTTGAAAATAACCCCAAAACCCATATTTATACGACCTAAAAAAATATAGCCGTTGGGGTCAAAAACTGCCCAGAATGACCTTTTGGTTGACCGCCCGATCGACCGGCCAATACTTAAATTTTCTGCCGTTTGAGCCTGTCGGTCGACCGCCCCAAGACAAAATGCTAAGTCGGTAGACCGCCCAGCCGGCCGAGCCAAACAGAGACTAAGTCTCTTATAGTCGGTCAACCGTGCGGTCGATAGGCCATATAGGCATGGTCTTTGTGTACGTCTTGTGCACATCAGTCGACCGAGCGTTGGTTCGGACCGCCAGTAGCGCAAAAACAGATTTTTAGGGTATGAAATCTAACTTGTTAAACACTTAAAAATTTCAATAAATCTTCATAAATTCCACAAAAATAAGTTTATGTAAATATTTTTAAAATATGTGTGATAAAAAATCAACACATATTACAAGTTGTTTGAACTATTTTGAGGCATGAAAATTTAAGCTTAAACCAAAAACTGTATTTTCCAAAAACTTAAATTTTGAAATGGAAATTCGTTTTCTCCAAAACTTGTATAATTACAAAAACAAGATATTTGAAACACATTTAAGCATAGTTTGTATGAATAGAATCTAATACATATATAAATGATATATCTTTGTTTGTTTTTGACAATAAATCTCAAAATGAGGTTTGATAAAAACAAAAACTTAAACCATGAACTAAAAATATCAAAATAAGTTTTTCTAAACATATAAAGTATAGATGTATATGGATGAAATCCAATATACATTAAACCATGTAAATTTCTTTTGATGAACTCTATCCATGAAAATGGAAAGATGTATTCTTGAAAATCAATAAACTCAAAAACAAAATGGTTAAACCGAAATCAAAACTTTTAAAATTGTGTGTGTATACTTGAGCATATCGATGAAAGTACACCTAGAGGGGGTGAATAGGTGTACGGCTAATCTATGAACAATAATGCGAAAATTTAAAACTAATTACAACACACTTAGTGTAACCAAAGAGTGTAGCCGATTTTCGGTGAAGGGCGCTGGACTAACTCCTCTTGATTCCTCTAAATAAGAGTTGAGGTGTTATATGAAGCTCTCTTGGTTAAACACAAGTATGGGCACACACAAACAACACAAGCATGTATATGATATGACAATAAGATGCAATGCTCAAATGTGAGAGAGAGAGAGAGAGTTAGAGAAAGTAGATCAAATGTAAACACTAATATATGTTTCGAGGTTCGAGCACACAGCTCTACGTCCCCGCCTTCACACAGAAGGATTTTCACTAACTCGTTCACACAGGACTTCCCACACAAGGAACCTCCACTGAGGATTTGGGGCAATTACAGTTGGGAGTTCACAACTCATCTCTCCAACAAATACAACCTCTACACTTAGAGGCAAGGCACAAAGCCAAACAAAGATCAACCTAATAAATGAGGGAGAGGCACAAAGCCACTCAAACAACAATCACCTCACACTTGAGGGATTCCAATACAATCTCCACCTCTCACTAGAGGGAACCAAATATCACTTCCACAATCACCTCTCACTAGAGAGATATCAACTCAATCACCTCTCACTAGAGGGATATCACAAAGATGGAAAGTTTACAACTTGGTGGTCTCTTTCAACCACAAACCAATTTTCTCACTAAAACAAAAATCCTATAGATAAGATAGAATGATAAGCTCAAGTGTGAGAAATAAAGAGTTTGGAAATCAAAAACTCAAAGAAAAATTTTTGGGAAAACTTCTAGAATAGATATAAAAATGTAGATCAAAAACCAATCCCAAAGACTTCTCCTTTTCTTGATTTTTTTAACCCTTTTAAAACAAATAAAGATCAAATCTTTTGGTACTAAAACTCTTTTTAAAATTGGTAAAAGATGAAAAATTTTGCTCTAAAAATTCTTGTCGAAAAACCAATTCAAATGGGGTATTTATAGCTCATTTGGAAATCTGCTCGTTGGCAGCTGAAAAGGGCCAGATTGCCCTTCCGGTCGACCGGCCGGTCGACCGGTCAACGGTCAAAATTTTGACCGTTGCGCCTACCGGTCGACTGCCTGGTCGACCGGAACAAGATCTAGAGAGCAACGGCTCTCTGGCTGGTCGACCGGGTCGGTCGACCGGGGCCATTTCCAGAGAGCATAGGCTTTCTGGCAGTCGACCATTCCGGTCGACCAGCCCATCAGCTTGGCTGCGTGCACGTTCTTTGCACGTCGGTCGACCGGCCCGATCGATCCGGCCGACCGGCAGTCAGCCAGTCCAGCCTAATATAGGTCTTAAAAACTTGAGTTTTTATCCTTTATAAATCCCATAAAATCACATAAATTCCACAAAAATCAGTTCATGTTATATCTTTGAAATACAAACATGTTTGAGTAAAAATCAAATCATGTTACAAACATTTTGAACCATTTTTGGGATTTGAAAATTTTGCCTTAAACCAAATTCTGTATTTTTCAAAACTTGGATTTTTGAATCCGATTTTTTCAAAACTCATGTAAATACAAAAACATGATATTTAAACAACTTTGAAGCATATTGTATATGGATAGAATCCAATGTACATGAAAGGTATTATATCTATGTTTTTGACATTAAATTCAAAAATAAGTTTTGTCTAAATACAAAACTCCAAACACATGAATAGTGTATCAAAATAAGTTTTTCTAAGTATGTGAAGTATAGATGTATATAGATCAAATCTAATATACATTAAACCATGTAAACTTGTTTTGATTCTATCTATTCATAAAAACCAAGATCGGTTAAACCGAAAACCAAAACTAATAAACATGAAACTTAAAACGAGTGTGTGTGTTGTGAACTTAAGCATATCACACTATCTAATATTTATAATGGATCTAAACTAAATCTTACCTAAACAACCGAAGCCTTCTTGTCTCCAAGCCGACTCGATCCAAACGCGATCCAATGAGCTTGACTCCAACCGAGTGCTAGATGTGAACTTTGACGTTCGAGCTCTTGAGTCACCATGTGAAAGCTCCAAAACACCTTTGTTGAAGCTAATCACCTACTAATATCTTGATCAAATATCTGAGACTAAATATCACAAGATTATTAGTAAACTATAACTACATGAGTTAATCATCATCAAAACTAGAATGGAAGGCCTTTGGGCCAGCAATCTCCCCCTTTTTGATGATGACAAAACTCATGGAGTTATATATGCATGGATTAAAGTTAAGCTTCAAATAAGCTCCCCCTTAACTCATGCATAGCAATAAATAATAAGATATGCAATGAATGCTATAAAAATAAACATGCTTTTGTTACCAAATATTAAAATAAACATGCTCTTGATGCCAATAAAAATTCTTAAAAAATATTGCTCTTGATACCAATAAAAACTTCAATAAGAACTCTTGATACCAAAAAAAAATAATATCAAAACAGGTTCTTGATACCAATAAAAACAACAAAATAATATGCTTTTGATACCAATATCAACAAAGCACAAAAACAAATGCTTTTAATAAAAATGCATATATATTAAAATACTTCTCCCCTTTTTTGTTAATCATCAACAAAGGGGTTAAAGTAAACAATAAAACAATATTCTCCCCCTTTTTGTCCGAAACAAAATCAATAAGGGGTGAAATCAAATCAAAACATTATGATACCAATTGAAAAAAAATATATCAATTTAGTGCAAAGGTATACATAGAAACATCATGAGACCAAATGATGATACCAATTGAAAATAAATAAAACATTTTGAAGATAACAAATAACAATTTTGATATCAATTGAAAGATATAAACATAAAGGTAATCTTGATACCAATTGTAAAAATTAGTACCAATTGAAAATATTTTACACTTTTGATACCAAATGAAAAACATAAACCAATCTTTTTGGTTAAAAAACCAAACTCATTTTACAATAGAGATACCAAATAGAGAATAATATCAGTTTAAAATTTTTGATACCAATATTGAAAATGAAACATATACCAATTGAAAATAATTTTCATTAGGAGCGTATGATACCAAAAAAAATCAATATTATTTTTCAATCATTTTTCAGCATAAAGTGTGGGAGTAAGATACCAAATATAAACAAAACCAATTGAAAGGTGAAATATGAATTTTCTCCCCTTTATGAAATACTTAACAAAATAATACATAAGCTTGTATAAGATACCAATTGAAAAATAACCAATTGAAATATAATTGTGATTTAAGGAATCAAGTTTAGCATAACCAAAATTTGTGCAAAGAGATATAGAGATTTAGTAATCACAAATAAAATATATATATATATGTATGAAAAATTGAATGACAATCGAAATTGATACTATTTGAAGTGTAAGAATACATATATAAAAAACATATATGGGTATACAAAATGAATGTCAATAGTGATACCAATTGAAAAGATACAATGATATCAATTGAAACTATAATGAGAATCAACTGTATACCTCATACTTCCTACCACCCATTCATGCACATGTTTAAATAGATTTTCAATAAGAGCATACAAGGCATGATCGCCCAACCAACCGCCCTTTGATGGAAGGAGTTTTCAAAAATAGGTTTGAAAATAGTTTAGCATAATTGAAAATTCTTCCAAAATGAAGGATACGAACTAGTTTTATGAAAAACTTGTAAACTAGTACGAAATCTTTCAAGTAAGGAATAAAAAGGAATATATTTCATGAAACATGAAATCACTCAACCAATGACACTCAAAGTCTATATAGCATATATAATACTCATGAACACAAAATCATGAGAAAATATCAAATAATGTGAGTGTATAAGTTTTGTGTGAAGGACATAGTCATGAAAATAGGCAATAGGCTCAATGTGAAATTCTTTAAAACATGAAAATCATCAAAACTAGAAATCCTTCAAGGTATATGTATGTTTTGTACAAACTAGAGTATACATACATATCCAAACATGAACGAGTCCACGAAGGTATATGCATGAAGGCAAGTGGCTCAAGGATGTATATGTATAACTATTAGTTTAGACAAAATAAATATATACATGAAGTTTAAACATAAACATGTACAAAATGGGAATACAAGTCAAAATGTATGAATCATAAAAACTAGGCTATACTAGTACATCTAATGAGTACAAATTAGCAATCAAGCACAAACATATAATAATCTATTTGTGGCTCACTAGTTGTATAAGTATATACCTAAGTTTTAATGAAAACTAACATCTAAACATGTAATCAAAATATGAAGCATAGAAATCAAAACAAAACTTATATGATCATTATGGTAGATGAACATGCATTAGATTTATGATATACACAATAGCTAAAACAAATGTGAGAACACAAAAGTATAAGTTTATATAAACATGGGTGATCTCAAATACTAATCATGCATATCACAAGTCTAATAATCATGACATTTAATATACTAATCATGAAACATCAAAACATGCTAAAAATGAATAATATGAAAGCACGTAAATATAAATGGGAGTTAGAAATTGTTACCAAAAATCATGAGGGTACATCTCTATGTCTCTAAACCGAGGTGGTCCTCCCACCAAACTCCCCTTGAAAGTGATGCATCCAAATAGTCCTCTTTAAGCTTGGAACGTATCCCCCTCAAGGCACCATCACTCTTACGTCATGTGAGAGCCCACACCTACATCAAACAAAATAGGAGTGGTCTTTGGTAACCATACTCTTTTGGGTCCATGGGGGTTAGCTCCTTTCCTAACCCAAACAAATTTATTTGCTAAATTTGAATCATGTATCTTATCATAATAAAATTTAGCAAGGTGGCCCTTACGTCCACAATGTGTACAAGTGTACACATTAGCATACAAAGTGTTATGGGTGTGAACGTGGGAAGTATGTGTATGCCGTGGTTTGTGTGCATGCATAGATGGAATATGTTTCTTTCGAAACATAGATTCCAAACGCGTATGGTTCATGGCACAATGGCTCAAAGTGGAGCCCAAACAATCAACACTTTTCTTCAAAACAATTATTATCATTTTTAATACTAGAAGATAAAGTGGAGCATGTATTAGGTGAGAAAGAATGTGAAGCTACACTAGCATGGCAAACATGTGAGTCAATATTATTTTTCAAACAAAATGTTCTTCTTAGAAACCAAATCCAATTCTTTTAAAATAGAAATAATTTTGTTTTTCAAAGAATCATTTTCTTTTATAACAAAATCAAGTTTTGAAGTTAAGATCTCATTTTTCTTCAAAACCTCATTGCAATTATTTTTATTTTTTAAAATTTTATTTTCATTTATGGCAAGGTTAAGTTGGGATTTCAAGGAGTCACATTCATTTGAAATCTCAACCTTCTCTTGCAAAGCCAACTCAAGTTTTGAAAACAAATCTTTATTTTCTTTATTAAGTCTAAAATTTTTCTTTTTCAATGCTTTATATTTTTCTAATAATTTTTCACAAATAATAGAAAGTTCTTCATTTAATGCATCGGCATCAATAATATCATCTCCTGAAGAACTAGCACAATCATCTAGTTGAGATTCCGAATATACCTCAAGGGAGTCATTCCCTTGGACCATGTAACATCGTTGTTTGGATTCATCCTCACTAGATTCCTTCTCCACTTGGATAGGCAATTGAAACTTTGGAGAGGTCAAGATGTTCCACACTGCAAAAGCGGAAACACAATGGGAAACCATGTTTAAATATTCTTTACTAAGAGATGCTCTAAGTGACTTTAGGGCTAGTGTATTGGCCTCTATATGCTTGCTATTACTAAGGTAGGATTCCTTCGTAATGGCAAGGTAAACTTTATAACCTATGGCTTTTAAATGACAACTCATCATAACCTTCCATATATCAATTTTAGAGATATCAAACATGGGAGGGACATCCATGAGTGCAAGCTATATGTGTGCAAATGCAAATCTAGATTAGCAAACCAAGATCACACTCCAAGGTGGTTAAACCTAATATCAGGAGCGTAGGCTCTGATACCAATTGAAAGTACACTTAGAGGGGGTGAATAGGTGTACGGCTAATTTATGAACAATAATGCAGAAACTAAAAACTAATTACAACACACTTAGTATAAATAAAGAGTGTAGCCGAATTCCCGGTGAAGAGCTCTGGACTAACTCCTCTTGATTTCTCTAAATAAGAGTTGAGGTGCTATATGAAGCTCTCTTGGTTAAACACAAGTATGGGCACACACAAAACACACAAGCATGTATATGATATGACAATAAGATGCAATGCTCAAATGTAAGAGAGAGTTAGAGAAAGTGGATCAAATGCAAACACCAAGATATGTTTCGAGGTTCGAGCACACAGCTCTACGTTTCGCCTTCACACAGAAGGATTTCCACTAACTCGTCCACACAGGACTTCCCACACAGGGAACCTCTACTGAGGATTTGGGGCAATTACAATTGGGAGTTCACAACTCCTCTCTCCAATAAATACAACCTCTAGACTTAGAGGCAAGGCACAAAGCCAAACAAAGATCAACCTCACAAATGAGGGATAGGCACAAACCCACTCAAACAACAATCACCTCACACTTGAGGGATTCCAACACAATCTCCACCTCTCACTAGAGGGGGCCAAATACCACTTTCACAATCGCCTCTCACTAGAGGGATATCAACTCAATCATCTTTCACTAGACGGATATCACAAAGATGGAAGGTTTACAACTTTGTGGTCTCTTTCAACCACAAACCAATTTTCTCACTAAAACAAAGATCCTATAGATAGGATAGAATGATAAGCTCAAGTGTGAAAAATAAAGAGTTTAGAAATAAAAAATACAAAGAAAAACTCTTGGAAAAACTTCTAGAATAGATATAAAAATGTAGATCAAAAACCAATCCTAAAGACTTCTCCTTTTCTTGATTTTTCCAACTCTTTTAAAACAAATAAAGATCAATTTTGACACTAAAACTCTTTTGAAAACTTGCTGAAAGATGAAAAATTTTGCTCTAAAAATTCTTGTTGAAAAATCAACTCAAATGGGGTATTTGTAACCCATTTGAAAATTTGCCCATTGGCAGCTGAAAAACGCCAGATTGCCCTTCCGGTTGACCTGCCGGTCGACCGGTCAACGGTCAAAATTTTGACAGTTGCGCCTACAGGTCGACCGCCCGGTTGACCGGAACTGGATCCAGAGAGCAACGGCTCTCTGGCCGGTCGACCGTCTGGTCGACCGAGCTGAAACAGAGAGCAGAACTCTATGCCGGTCGACCGGGTCGGTCGACCAGGGCCATTTCCAGAGAGCAAAGGCTCTCTGGCGGTCGACCATTCCGGTCGACCGGCCCATCAGCCTGGCTGCGTGCACGTTCTGTGCACGTCGATTGACCGGCCCGGTCGACCGCCCACTGCTACGGTCGACCGGCCCGGTCGACCGGCAGTCAGCCAGTCCAGCCTAATATAGGTCTTAAAAACTTGGGTTTTTATCCTTTATAAATCCCATAAAATCACATAAATTTCACAAAAATCAGTTCATATTATATCTTTGAAATACAAACATGTTTGAGTAAAAATCAAATCATGTTACAAACATTTTGAACCATTTTTGTGATTTGAAAATTTTGCCTTAAACCAAATTCTATATTTTCCAAAACTTGGATTTTTGAATCCAATTTTTTTCAAAACTCATGTAAATACAAAAACATGATATTTAAACAATTTTGAAGCATATTGTATATGGATAGAATCTAATATACATGAAAGGTATTATATCTATGTTTTTGACATTAAATCCAAAAATAAGTTTTGTCTAAATACAAAACTCCAAACACATGAATAGTGTATCAAAATAAGTTTTTCTAAGTATGTAAAGTATAAATGTATATAGATCAAATCTAATATATATTAAACCATGTAAACTTGTTTTGATTCTATCTATTCATAAAAATCAAGATCGGTTAAACCGAAAACCAAAACTAATAAACATGAAACTTAAAACGAGTGTGTGTGTTGTGAACTTGAGCATATCACACTATCTAATCTTTATAATGGATCTAAACTAAATCTTACCTAAACAAACCGAAGCCTTCTTGTCTCCAAGCCGACTCGATCCAAACGCGATCCAACGAGCTTGACTCCAACCGAGTGCTAGATGTGAACTTTGACGTTCGAGCTCTTGAGTCACCATGTGAAAGCTCCAAAACACCTTTGTTGAAGCTAATCACTTACTAATATCTTGACCAAATATCTGAGACTAAATATCACAAGATTATTAGTAAACTATAACTACATGAGTTAATCAACATCAAAACTAGAGTGGAAGGCCTCTGAGCCAACAATCAAAACTAAACTATCCTTACACAAGATCTAAACACTAAACAAACAAATCTAGATACAAGTCTTCTTCTCCAAGTCGACTTGATCCAAACTTTATCCAAACTTTATCCAAATGAGCTTGACTCCATCTCGAGTACTAGATGCGATCTTGACGTGCGAGCTTTTGAATCAATGCGTGTAGCTTCTAAACTTGACTATGAATCATTTATTGAAGCTAAACACCTACTAAGATCTTGATCAATATGTGAACCTATATAAACATAAGATCATTAATAACTTAACTTCATAAGTTAGTCATCATCAAAACTAAGGTGAAGGGCCTTTGGGCTAACAATTTATACGTTCAAGGGCTGTTTGAATGCATAGGGCACTGAGGAAGTGAAAGGCATCATTTCCCACTTTCATTGTCCATCCAAATACCGAAAAAGAAAAATGGGAAAAAAACCTTTTTCTTTTCCCGTTTCTTTTTACACCTATCTTTTACACAACTATTTTCCGACTTTCAATGTGCTATAGAGTTAATTTTGTGGTCATGTAAATCTCATTGTAATAAGTTGTAGCTCAAAACAGTTAATTTTATGGTCACGTAAATCTCACTTGCATTCTAATTACAATTCAATTTTTTTATAATTAATTTTTATTTTAATATTACTTTGCAGTCAACTTTGTGGTCAACTTTTTCACTTTCACATTACCATTCAAACACTAAAAAAAAAACATTTTTTTTTTCAAACCACACTTCCCAATAACATCCAGACACTAAAAAACTTACTAACAAGTTCTCAAGTTCTAAAGAGAACAATTATTACCTTCTCACTTCCTCACTTCCATCCCTAACCAAACAACCCTTAGCCCAGCCCACCCTTGTTTGCCTGGCTGAACTGGCGTGGGGCTCAGCCCGTTACGATGTTGATGTTTGCAACTTGTAACTGTCCATCAATGACGTTAATTTTCCTCCTTAACTAGATTAAATTATACTAAACCTAAAACTAAACCATAAAGCTACACCCCCGCGGGTCCATATATCAAACTTGTTAGCAAAAGTCCAACTCCAAACCCTAGAGATAAAAGTGGGCGAGGGTGTTGGGTTTTTGGATGGCTTGGTTTTTATTGATTGATTAATTAATTAATTAATTAATTAATTAATTAATCAATGAAGTGATCGGAGAATAGAAGCAAGCACAAGCTGCAGAAAGACACACAGTAGCACTTGACATCGAGATCGGAGTGAGTTATCAATTCACGGAGGCGGAGGTCAAAGGCCTCCTCAGTCCTCCCGCCAACTTGCTCGTCGCACGTTCCACCGTCCTGTTAACTAATTGTTAATTATTTGTTAATTAACTTTTTAAAAACAGGAGACGTAATTTAGAAGAGAAATAAAAAGTCTAACTTCCCCTACATTAATAACGGCACGATTATCCAAGATCGTGAACTGGCACTCCCCACCTTCTCCTTCTTGAGTTTCGTTTGATCACCGGAACCAGCCCGACTCGGTTCGATTCGGCGCGGAATTTGAAGAGATTTTGAGTAAACTAAACCACCAGTGAACAGTGACACACAAATCCTTCAAGTTGCTTGGGAACAAGGTTTAGTTTGAGAAATTGAGATCTGAGAGTGTTTGGGGCTCAAAAATAAGACTGGACCTTGTTTGGAAATCAAAATAGAGCTTGAAAAAAATTAGGGTTTAAAAGTCTCGGAACCTTAAGAAACTGGGATTTTTTAAACTCCATTCTGAATGGAGTTTAAAATATAGAGATTCGTATCATCGTATGGCTTTACAGCTTTAGTTTTATTTTAACTTAGATGAAATGTCTGATGAGTATAAACTATAATCTCTTATAATCTCTTCGGGCAATTTCTGACCGTGTTCTGTCTTGTAGATCTCTTCTTCATCGAGATCCAACCTCATCAATCCGATATGCCTGCAGTGCTTGTCGTCAGCAGCAGCAGCGCAAGAGCAGCCAGCATATCTCACTATAATGGAAAGAAAAAGCAGGACAGAGTCAGTCAATCAAATAATAATAAAACGCACGCGGCCCCTTTGCCCTGAGAGACTAGTACTAAGCAACCAGTTTACTTTCAAATTCCCCACTTCTCTTTTCTTTCTTGTATCATCACATGAATGAATGGATCTCTCTTGTGTACCTACCAGAATCTGAGTCCATCGAGTGTCAGAAATTAAGCAAGAAAAGAGAATGTAGTCTGTAGAGTAAAGTTGTGTGAGTGAGAGTGAAGCCAAAGCCTCCCTCTCTCATCGTTCATCCCTCCATCAATTCTTCTTTGTCCAATGCCCATGTCCTCGTTCATTATTCTCCTCCTCATGCCCAAATAATAATGCCAAAACCACCACCACCACCAACAAAAATTAGTAGGAGAAGGAAACCCTTCTTCTCTTTTCTCTTCCTCTTCCTCCCCACTACTTCCCTCCTCGCTCTCCTCCTCCTCGCCTGCAACGGCCTCAGCCTCGGCTCACCCTCGGCCTCCTCTGCTTCGCCAACTCAGTATTCACAGTCACAAAACCCCCCATTCACAAACCCCCTTCCTCCATCATCACGACTAACAATAACATTAACCTCGCCCTCAAGAACGACCAACCCCAACTTCCCCAATTCCACCGTATTCTTCCTCTCTCTCTCACTCACAACAGTAACAACAATGTCCATCATCAACCCGGTCCCAAATCAGCAACTATGAGAAGAAGAAGAAGCAGCAGATCCCTCCGCCGCCAGCTCAAATTCCTCATCCACCCCAACAATAACAACAACAACAACTTTTCCTCCCGCGCAACCGCCTTCTTCTCCTCCTCACCCTGCCACCCCCGCTTCTTCATGACCTGGATCGCCCCTCTCGACTCCTTCGGCCCAAGAGACCTCTTCTCCATCCAATCCCTCTTCCGCTCCCACCGCAACGCCTGCCTCCTCATCGTCTCCCCCACCTTGGACTCTGCCAAGGGCAGGCATTTGCTCCGTCCTTTCTCCATTAGAGGCTTTCGCGTAGCCGCATTATCCCCGGACTACGCCTACCTCTTCAACGACACCCCGGCCCAGCGCTGGCTCGACGGGCTACGGACCGGACACGTCCTTCCCGGCGACGTCCCTATGGGGCAGAACCTCTCCAACTTGCTCCGACTGGTGCTACTCTACAAATTCGGCGGGGTTTACACCGACACCGATGTCATCATCATGAAGAGCTTCTCCCCACTGCGAAACGTCATTGGTGCGCAGGCCGTCCACGCCCGGACCGGGAACTGGACACGGCTGAACAACGCCGTCATGGTGTTCGACGAGGGTCACCCCCTTGTTTACAGTTTCATCGAGGAGTTTGAGCGGAGTTTCGACGGGAGCAAGTGGGGTCACAACGGGCCGTACCTTGTTTCCAGGGTGGTGTCGAGGGTGGCGGGCAGGCCCGGGTTTGAATTTACAGTTCTGCCACCGCCGGCGTTCTACCCGGTGGGCTGGAGCGGGATTGGCGGGCTGTTTCGCGGGCCGCGAGGGGAGGCGGAGTCCGAGTGGGGTGCGGCGAAGCTGAGACGGATGTGGGAGGAGAGCTTTGCGGTTCACTTGTGGAATAGGCAGAGCAGGAGGCTCAAGGTTGAGGCAGGGAGTGTTGTTGGGAGAATAATGGCGGAGTGTTGTGTGCTCTGCAATTCTTCACCGCCTGCTGCTTAATTTGTATTGTAAATAGGAAGGGGGGAATGGTGGCCTCAATTGTCTAATTCTTTTATTAAAGGTTGTTGTCATAAAACGAACGATCAACTCAGTAGTCCATTTCAATTGTAAGAAAAAGCAAACTCTCTCTCTTTAATGGAATTATTATCTATATTCATAAAGTTAAGATGATCTTTGGAGCTCAAGGAAGATGCATTTTTTTCCTGCAAGTTTTGGTTCATGTCATTGAGGTTTCCTCTCAGTGATTCACGTATTTGATCTTTGGACAAGGAAACTTTTGTTTGAAGAATAACTAAATTGTTTTTTTGCGTGTAGCTAGATCTAATTGATGTTCACTGCTTTCAACATTTTTGTGTTTAGCACATTTGTTGTTCATTTGCATATGCAGATATCTTGCCTTCTTTAGCTTAAATTTAACAAAATATAGAGTGATTCCAGGAATGTGCACACTCATCGTCTCTCGACACTGCAGGTATGAGGAATGTTGCTTCTTGAGAAGAGAATGCAGGCAATGTGGATGATTGGCTTGGCAATGAAAACCAGCGAGAATGTGCCTATGCTTGCATGGGCTCTTGAGGAAGGACAACACACACACACGCACACAAAACACTTGCAGGGGCTCTTCCTTTGTGCATGTTCTTTAGTGTGGCTAGTGTGTTTAATTTTCTATCAAAACTTGTGGTCGCTTTCCTCTCTCGTTCTTCTTAAAATTCAGTTGATTAATCCTAGTGGGTTTGATTAAGATTGATTTGAATTAATTAAGAGTTAAAATGGAAAATATTTATGTAGAGCATGGATGAGATTTTAGTGATATCTTTTGTGCATAATGTATAGTCATCAATTTGGCTTTGGATTCCATTTGGTTAAAATATATATTAAGTTCTTATATCCGTTGGTATATTAAGTTGATGTATCATGTTATCATTTTGTGAAGGTTATCCAGATTTTTATCGATTTATTAGGTTATGATATCTGCTGTGGGTAAATTCCTAAGAAATCAATTCACACACCAAAATAATGAGTGGCATGATCAAATCACAGAAAACAATCGCAAATACGCTAAATCATACGTGAAAAACCCCAAAGGGAAATACTACGGAGAAAGAGAGGAGAATTTCACTATAACAATGGTGATTACAAGTGGGCTTCTCTGGCATGCTAGGCTTTCTCGAGTGAATTGATTTTCTCCCTCCACGTTGGGGGATCTGTTAATTATACGGGTCATATCTATAAGATTAGGCTAGAGAGTTATTTGAATACTTAAGTTCCTTATCCTGATGCCATTTGAGCTGAACATCTTCGTTTGAATCGAAATAAGAGAGAATTCATCTTCGTCTGGAGGTCTGTGTCTTGCTAAAGATAAGAATGAACTCTTTTCAGGCAGTAACTGCCTCATTTGGATATGATTAGACTTAAAGATAGAGATCTACCCTTAACCGATTTTATCTCTTCTTCTAATTACCCAACCCACTTGAAGTTCAAATTGGGCGAAGACTCTGAATTAGATGTTCTAAAAGTGGCCACGCATCGCGCATCCCTTAGAGGCTCGATAAACAGGCGTCATGATCTCAGATGAGTCAGAAAGTGACAACTACAGATGCCTCATCTGCTCTCTTCTCTATGGAAGAAGTCGGGAACTTCCCTCGGGGGCTATTAGTGAAATCACCTAGAGGGGGGGGGGTGAATAGGTGTTTTGCTAATCAAATGCAATTTTAAAACTACTTATGATGAATTATGCAAATAGTCACTTGATCGGTGGAAACTGCGCACGAAAAGTGCATGTTTTGAAATAAATAGTTAAAAGTGCGTGCTTTGGCTTCTTCGATACTTCCGTTATAACGTAGAGGCTAAACGGGTCGAATTCACAAGGACGGGAAGCGATAGAAGCTTTACCAAAATGTTCATGTGTGTGTTAAAGTTTCTTCAACGTTTTAAAGAATCAAAAGAAAAGAAAACAAAGAATGAAAAGAGAAGAGTACAGTGAAACACAAAGAAGTGGAAAAAAATAGAAGAAATGATTTTTGTGATTTTTATTTGTATATCTAAAATAAAGTAAAAAGAGAAAGAAAACTCATGGCTACTAATTACTAATGGCTCCAGTAACTATACTAGCCTCTTAGTGATAGTTGCCTCACATGTATCTTTAGCCATCACTAGTCCTTGGTTCAAGAGCGTTTCAAAGTATGACCCATAAGATAACTTTCACATTCAAACTCAACAAAACAAGTGCAAGCTACACTTAAACCATCAAAACTAAACAATAGCAAGCATGGAATAAAGTAATGTTAGCTTGTTAGAGAGTTAGAATATTAGAGTGTTAGAATCCATCATCATGAGCCATCAATGGTTCTTGCAAGAGTAAGGCCAAATAGAGGTTATTAGGTTCATGTGGATTATCAAGTAAGAAGTTAGTAAGTTAATGCTTAGTAGTAAGTTGCCATGAGAGAAAATTAGCTAAACATGTAAAGGAGTTAGAGAGAAGAAAACAAAGAGAGGTAAAGAGAGAACCTTTCATAAATTGTCTCATTCTATTACAAGCACTCTTACTTTCCAACTATGTACCACTTTCTTTCCTATCACAAGATCTATAAGAAATGAGAAATACAAAGGAAGAAGAAGAAGAAAAACTAATCTAAACTACCCTAAACTATAATATGGAGAAGAAAACTACCCTAAAACTACACTAAAACTCCTCAAAACTTCTCCTCCTCATGCTTTGGAAATCACATGGTATTTATAGGCGAACTGGGGCACCAGGGTATAGGTATGGAGCTGCGCACCAAATCTTGGCGCGCGGCTCCACACAAGAGCCGCGAAAACACGGCTATGGGAAACGCGGCCATGCTATGGCTGCGCGCGCGGCGCCGCCTGCCACTGATCGGCAAAAAGCAAGCACAAGAAAAGTAGAAAGGGAGTGGGTCGAAGTTACTGCTTTTGCGATTCTTCCGTAGTAGCGAAGTGGCTATACGGGTCGTATCTACAAGGAGGGAGAGCGATGGAAGCTTGATGCGGCTTTTATGTTCAAGAAAAGAGAATGTTCTTTGTTTCCAATTAAAGAATTAACAAGTGAAAACAAGTTGTTTCAAGAATTGTTGGAAAATATTTTGGTGGTTTGTAAAAGTAGGTTTTTCTTAATGGTAAAAACGCATGGCTAACTTTCTACTAATTGCTCCCACTAATCCCTAACTTCTTGAAGATGTGCCTCACGATGGATCATAGACAAGCTTATCCCTTATGCGATGGAACTATTCACGTGGAAATTGAGTGAAAGTTCTTCCTATAACTTCGCTTTACACGGCAAAAACTCGGACATTCCCGTATCAAGATCCATTAGAAGGCGAGAATACGGGAAGACATGAGTGCACTAATGGTATCGGCGAAGTTAAAAGGAAAGTCTCTAACTTACAACAACAAGCAAGGTACAAAACCCATAGATCATCAAAAAATCATTTAAGTATGAAATATAAGAAGGTAAATACTTGTAGGTACGTTAGAGTTAGAACCCTCGTCTTAAGATGCCATAACTCTCGTTTGCACAAGGCTTGTTTGACACTATTGACTCATTCGGGTTATCAATCAAGAAGTTAGAAATTAGTAGGTTAGTAGTTAGTTAGCCATGCAATGGAGGAGTTAGTTACACATGGTGAAGAAAAGAACAACAAAAGAAAAGAGATAAAGAGAAGGAGTTACACTAAAGCAAGAATGTAAAAGCAAATGAAAGCAAATGAAAACAACTAGTAAATGGAAAGAAGAAAGAGAAGTAATTACTTGTATTATCTTGTCACCTTCCAATACAATTTGTACACACTCTCTCTCTTTCACTCTAATGGCTAAAGGTAGAACTAGAAGAAGAAGAACAACAACAATTATAAACTAAAAACAAGATTACAAAAACTTGCTCTAACTCTGGATCTGCTCAAATTGAAGACCCCAAGGGGATATTTATAGGCACCAGGAGAAAGGGGGCCACGTGGGAAGCACGTGGCCCAAAGCGCAGGCGCGCGCGCGCCCAAAGGGCCGCGGAAACGCTGCCTGGGCCGCGTTTTCGCGGCCCTGCCAGGGCGGCGCGCGCCTGGCTTCGGGCAGCGCATCGCCCAGTTTGTCTTCTGTCCATCTGAGCTCCTGAATTTTCGATTTGATGCCCTAGTCTGACAAAATCTTTACTCTAAAGTCAATGGCTACTTGGTAGGCTCTTACTCACCAATTAAATGGTGATTTAGGTCTTCTTCTTCATTTGCACACCATGGACCTAGGATCAAGCAAGCAAGATTTTATTAGCAAAATTTTACATGAAATAAATATGAGAATGTGATGAAAATTATGCAAAATTAGAGACTAACACATCCCCACACTTATCTTTTTGCTCGTCCCGAGCAAAACAAAAATGAGAACATTATTACACCACTTTCGCAGGTGACGCGATTGCACTGAGCATGTGCAACAAGCCGTTAAACCTCTAGGTTTCCCCTAAAGGAGGAGTGTTGTCTCCTGAGGGTTTTCAGCGGATTGCACCCACAAAATCCAGTAAGTAAAGAAAAGAAGTTAGTTGTTAGAAAGATTTTTTTTATTTATTTATTAAAAAGAACTTTCAATCATCTAAGTAAAAATGACCGAATGATTTAAGAATTAGGTTTAACCCTCATAAGTCCTCTTATATTTTAGCCGTCATAAATGAAGAAACTATGGTTTTTCTTATAAATTTAGAAAGGATCTTGTACTTCTAATTCATTCTTTTATTTTGCTTTAGAAAGATATGCATAATGTGTAAGTGTGATGTGCTTGGGATTTTTCAACTCAACTTTGAATATCATTTAATTTTATTAATATTTACTTATTATTCTTGGTTCCATTAGGCTTTCTACTTCACTTATGTAACACATATCAAACCGATGATTCTCAAACCAGATGGTCTTAGGGCACCAGGTGGAAAAACACCCTGCAGGTCAAATATGCAAATGGAGTAGGCCACGAAATCAAGATTTATTATTGTATATAGATATTTTTTTTTCAGAGTTGTGTCACTAAATTCCAAGCATGTGTGTGTGGGTTATGCATATTTGATTGAGTTTTTACCTGCACATAAAATATAGAATTTCAGTTTTAAGAATAATAGTGCATGGTGCTCAATACTACCGCTATAGCAAGTGGCTATGCGGGTCGTGATCCACAGGGAGGGACTAGCGATGGAAGCTTGTTTGGTAAGTTCTCTTTTTTTTATAATGTTATTTACAATGATATTTACAATGAAGAAGTGTGAAAAAGATTGAGAATTGGTGATTTACACTAAAATTAAAAGAAAGAAAACTAAAAACTAAAAACCTACTTACCTCTTCGGCGTCTGCTTACCTTGGAACCGTGTCAATGACGTACCTTTCTTTGAAGGCGAACGAAGCATGGAATATGAGATCTTCCCTACTCCCGATCTATACTATGAAATAAAAAGGGCAAACTACGCTACCATGGAAGTAGATATTCATCATCATAAACCATCAACGGCACTTGCAAGGAGAAGGCACCTTCGAAGCTCTTGGTTTCACATGGATCCACAAACACAAAAGAGAGAAAGAAAAACAAAACAAGAATAGAAAAAAAGAAATAAACTTCGATTTGATTCAATTAACAATAGAAGAAAAGATTACTTACACCGATTGTCACCTTCAGTACAAGTTTGATCTCCTTCCTCCATGAAAGTATCCTCTCCTCTCAGTTACATAAAAATTAAAAAGAAAAAGAAAATAAAAAAAACCTAAATTACAATCTACAAGTTAGCCTAAGAAAAACCTAGATTTGTTTCTGTACTGCACTGGACGCCCTTCTCTGTTGCTCTGCAGGGGTATTTATCGGAGACGGAAGACGTAGAGTCCCGGTATAACTCTCCCACGAAAACAGGTATCCAGTCTCATCCGTATTGCCGCGGAAATGCGGATTTGGCCGCGTTTCCGTGGCCAAAGATTGCCTTCTGGCCACGCGCTTTCGCGCGTGGCCTCCTCTGGTCCGTCCATCTGGGTATATCCTTCTGGAAGTTGTATATCTGCTCTTTATTTTGAAAATTCGGGATAACTTGGGAAGCAAGTTACCCTAAATCCAAATCTTCCAAATCTTTTAAATGAATTTTATCTTTTCACCCTTCTCCTTTTATCTTTATCCTTGCCCTGCAAGCAATTAGGGTTAACTAGAAGTTCTCTTCTTTAGTAATTGCACTTTTTGCACATGGGCTTGCTCATGGGCTTCTTTTGGGCTTCTGGGCTTCATTTAGGCTTTATTCTTTATTTATTAATTACTCAAGGCCTGCACACATTAAATAATAAAACATTAGTAATAGTGCATAATTATAGGAATAAATAGGGAAATATGATAGTAAATGTAGTGATAAATATGCATTTTTTACTACCTATCACACCCCCACACTTATCTTTTTGCTCGTCCTCGAGTAAAAAACAAAAAGAATAAGAAAAGAAAAACTAATCTATCCTAACTCACTTTCGTAGGCATCACGGTTGCACTTAGCATGTGCAACAAGCCGTTAAACCCCTACGTTACCCTAGAGGACGAGTGTTGTCTCGTGAGGGTTTTCAGCGGATTACACCTACAAAATTCATAAGAAGGAAAATATTTGTAATATGTTTGAAGAAACTAAGTAGTCTATAAGTTTTTAGGATTATCATTTTTAATCATTCTTAAACTTAGTCTTTATATAGAAAATTGTTATCCATTTTACGTAAGGATCAAAATTGAATTTTTGTATAGTCTTTTTCGTTACCAAAAGTCATATACATCCTTGTGAATTTTTACTAGGAATTCCTTAACTTGGACTCTCATGCCTCTTTATTATTATTTTTTTCTTTCTTTTTTTTTAATATATTTCTCATCTAATTTTCTTTCGTGTAAGCATGAAGGCTTCTTGAGGCCCTCATACCTAACTAATTGACTATTAGATGTGTTAGTACATATATAAGTAATATTTCTTAGTTTTCTTAGGCTTTCTAATCCACCCATGTAGCGAACTTAAAGTCGGTGGCTCCCAAACCGGTCGGTTTTAGGGTACCGGGTGAGAAAACACCCCACGGACTTAAGGATTCGAATGAACTAGGCCACAAAACTAAGGACTTTATTTATAAAATCACCTTTAGGCGTGAATACTTATGCTTCTTGAGGCACATGTATCCAGCTTAATCAGTGAATTTCCCTTTTTTTTTAATTTTTTTTATAGGGCACAAGAGTCTTTGTCGTAGAATCCTAGATATGTAAATGTATTAGGTATGCACATTTCATTAAGGTAAAAATTAAGACTAATTACTTATTCAATTTTTCCTCCTATACCTAAAAATTCAACAATTTATTTATTTTGACCAAGTTTTTAGAAATCCTAATCATTATTTTCCTAATACTTAAGACTAACTTAGATTTCTTTCAAAAGATAAGTCAAAATATTGTCCCTTTTTTTCATTTTTTTTTTTTGGGTTAGTATCTAGCTATGTTAGTATGTTAGTAAATCCTCCCCCTCACCTATCTCATGCATTGTCCTCAATGTATGAATGAATGCATGTATGCATGAAAAAGAAGAAAGAGAAGGAAAATATTACCTTAAGGTGGTGGTTCCGGTGGTGGTCTAATTGGGCCAAGCGTTGCTACCCAATCAAGATAATGTGGTAGTTCACGGGACCTACCTTTATTGACCTCTTTTCTACTTACATGTTTACTGTCCCCAGTATGAATAGGATCATGGAAGATCCTATCGTGAAACTTACTTCCTTTACATGACCAGTCCTAAAAAATCATCACAGAGTCATGGTCTATACCTATGTCCAACAAAAGAATATGACTTGATAGAATGGCTGACTTGGACTCAAGAATGATAGGTGTGGGAACTAATACTGACTCAGGAAGGTGACTTAAGTCAAGTAAAGGTTCAGGAATCGAGCTTGGTTCAAGAAGTGGGTCCAAATCGAGAAGTTGAAACTCAAGTCCACAATCATTTTCCCACAATGGAATGTGACTTACTATTGGTGATTCAAGTTCAAGAATGACAGGTGTGGGAATCAAAACTGACTCTAAAATATTACTTAAATCGGGTAACAGAACAGGAGTCAATATTGATTCAGGAATTTGAACTCGATCACAACAAATTTGAGAATCAAGGTCACATATCTCATTGAGTTCAATTTCATAAAAATGAGAACTTGCCAATTTGTCAATGGGACTTTCAAAAGTATGAAATTGGGCAAGTTCAATATGATGATCATAAAAAATGGGTGATTCAATTTCATGATCTATGGGTACGAGAATAAATGTTGGCAAAAATTGGTCCAAATTGGGTAAGAATACCGGAGTCAACATAGATTCGAAGATGGAAACTGAATCGCAAAGTTGGGGATCGGGTTTACATTCACAATCTAATTCAATCTCATTGAAATTAAAACTAGCCAATTTGTCCAAGGATTGGGATTGATCAAGTTCATATTGATGTGATGAAATTGAATTTTGATCAAGGTCTTCTAGACAGAATGATTCTTGGTTCCTATCAACTTGGTTGGTTATTTCAAGAATGTTTGAAAGTCTAGAAATTTGATCATTCATTATATCTTGCAAACGATCCACTTTTTCTTCTAACCCATCGAATGGATCATTGGAGGACTGAAACATTGGTGGTGTGGTATATGAAGAGAATGGTTGGAAAGGTGGTTGACAATATGGCTCAGGGGTATTGTATCCCCATTGACTCTGTGAAGAGTAGTGATGATTATTCCGGTCTTGTTCATAGTATTGGGACTAGGGCATGTAATGATTCGGATAAGACCAATCTGGCACACTAGGTTGGTTAAAGTTATGATATGTCGGGTTGGTAATATCCCAAAAGAGGTTGATGTGTAATGTGGATTATTATTAAAATTGAAAAAATTGTTGTTATAAGCCATATCACAAATAAAACACAAACAAAGAAAAAGAAAACAAACAAATAAGCAAGCAAAAAAGAAAAAAATTCTAACCTAAGTTAGGGTAGACCTATGACCTAGACGACTCCTAACTGGTTAGACTGTCCAGGGAGGTATAATGTAGACTTTGACCACAAGCTAATCAGGCAGGTCAGGGCAAGATTGGTGGGAGGTTTTCCGTCAAAGATGTTCCTTAATTAAATAACCACCAATCTTCAGGCTTTCGGCCCTCAATCCCCTTCCTAGACACTGATTTGGCAGGAGTCAAATTCCAACATCGTTCCCCCTTAGGATAATCTCCTAATTGAGTCCGAGATGTCCCTAGGGCCAACATCTACTTATTTTTAGTTAGGGTTAGGGTTGTTGAGTGAGGAGATTGTTTGTGGGCCAAGGAAGGGTGATGAAATCCCCACCTTATCTTATTTATAGAACAAGCCCTTAAGTAAATTTAGTGCATGTTTAAAGCAATAGACAAATATTCACTCAAAAGCAGTAAATCAGCCAAGGTGCTTCCTAGTCTATATGCAATGCGAACGTACCTTGTCTCCAGCACTCTTCAACAGAAATTAAAAAAATTAAATAGATACGTGCCTATATGCAAGAGTAATTTTTTTATTTTTCAACAAATAGGTTACTGTTAATTAATTAGCAGTGTGTAGGGTGATCACAGAGAAAAGTTAATAGAGCAGTAAACAAATCTTTCAATTTGCAGCAACCTGCAGAAAACACAATGAGTAGTGAGCTACTCAGGCCGCGCAAACGCGGCTCTGTAGTAGGCTCTGCTGCTCTGCCTTCGAGGGCAGAGGCACAGAGTTGCTATATGTCCTTTGCTGTTGTTAGTTTTCCTATTCTCTGAACCTACAAACAGAAAGAATAAAAGAATTAGTTTTTTTTTTTTTAAGATAATAACTTACCGTCCCTCCCCGGCAATGGCGCCAAAATTTTGATTGAGTTTTTACCTGCACATAAAATATAGAATTTCAGTTTTAAGAATAATAGTGCATGGTGCTCAATACTACCGCTATAGCAAGTGGCTATGCGGGTCGTGATCCACAGGGAGGGACTAGCGATGGAAGCTTGTTTGGTAAGTTCTCTTTTTTATAATGTTATTTACAATGATATTTACAATGAAGAAGTGTGAAAAAGATTGGGAATTGGTGATTTACACTAAAATTAAAAGAAAGAAAACTAAAAACTAAAAACCTACTTACCTCTTCGGCGTCTGCTTACCTTGGAACCGTGTCAATGACGTACCTTTCTTTGAAGGCGAACGAAGCATGGAATATGAGATCTTCCCTACTCCCGATCTATACTACGAAATAAAAAGGGCAAACTACGCTACCATGGAAGTAGATATTCATCATCATAAACCATCAACGACACTTGCAAGGAGAAGACACCTTCGAAGCTCTTGGTTTCACATGGATCCACAAACACAAAAGAGAGAAAGAAAAACAAAACAAGAATAGAAAAAAAAGAAATAAACTTTGATTTGATTCAATTAACAATAGAAGAAAAGATTACTTACACCGATTGTCACCTTCAGTACAAGTTTGATCTCCTTCCTCCATGAAAGCATCCTCTCCTCTCAGTTACATAAAATTAAAAAAAAAGAAAATAAAAAAACCTAAATTACAATCTACAAGTTAGCCTAAGAAAAACCCTAGATTTGTTTCTGTACTGCACTGGACGCCCTTCTCTGTTGCTCTGCAGGGGTATTTATAGGAGACGGAAGACGTAGAGTCCCGGTACAACTCTCTCACGAAAACAGGTATCCAGTCTCATCCGTATTGCCGCGGAAACGCGGCTTTGGCCGTGTTTTCGCGGCCAAAGATTGCCTTCTGGCCACGCCCTTTCGCGCGTGGCCTCCTCTGGTCCGTCCATCTGGGTATATCCTTCTGAAAGTTGTATATCTGCTCTTTATTTTGAAAATTCGGGATAACTTGGGAAGCAAGTTACCCTAAATCCAAATCTTTTAAAACGAATTTTATCTTTTCACCCTTCTCCTTTTATCTTTATCCTTGCCCTGCAAGCAATTAGGGTTAACTAGAAGTCCTCTTCTTTTAATAATTGCACTTTTTGCACATGGGCTTGCTCATGGGCTTCTTTTGGGCATCTGGGCTTCATTTAGGCTTTATTCTTTATTTAATTAATTACTCAACGCCTGCACACATTAAATAATAAAACATTAGTAATAGTGCATAATTATAGGAATAAATAGGAAAATATGATAGTAAATGTAGTGATAAATATGCATTTTTTACTACCTATCAATATTCTACTAAGGCAAAAATAAAAGGTATGAGTTATTTTCCTTATTCCTTCTAACTTTTTAGTCAAACCAATCTTTCTTATTTATTTAGGCAAAAATAAAGATTCATTAATAAGGTTCCCATAATTCCTACAATCTTTTGGCATTTTTATAAAGAGTATGAAATTTCTTTTCAATTTGGAGATTTTTTTTTTGAAAGAAAAAGAAAGAATAAAAGGAAAAAGAAAAAGGAGATATTTTTTTTTTGAAAGAAAAAGAAAGAATATAAGGAAAAAGAAAAAGTGTTAGCACCCCCCCACACCTATCTAATGCATTGTCCTCAATGAATGCATATGCAAATGCAATAAATAGGGGGAAGAAATGATGTCACCGTCTTCGTGGACTTGGGCCGGCCAAGTGCGAATAGGCTAAAGAAATGTCAAAAAGAATGTACAGGGGGTAAGCATATAAACAATTTTTTATTATTATTATTTTTTTTATTATTTATTTTTTATTTGTGTGTTGTGGTTAGGTGTATGACGGGGCAAAAAGAGTCAGCACACTCTCATCTGGAGTCATAGGCTCAGTGGTCAAGAAGGGCTTCAGTCTTTGCCCATTCACTTTAAATTCCGTGTTGTTTTTAGGATCTGCAATAAGCACAGCACCGTGTGGGAAAACAGTGCGCACAATGAACGGTCCCAACCAACGAGTTTTCAGCTTCCCCGCGAAAATATGAAGCCTAGAGTTGTACAGCAGAACCCTATCTCCCGGTGTAAAGTTTTTCCGGGTTATGATTTGGTCATGAAAAAGTTTAGTTCTGCTCTTGGTGATTCGTGCATTCTCATAAGCTTCATTCCGTATCTTCTCTAATTCTGAAATCTGCAGTTTCCTAAGTTCACCGGCCTTGGTCAGGTCAAAGTTGAGTTGCTTAATTGCCTAGAGGGCCCGGTGTTCTAACTCTACTGGTAGATGACAGGCTTTTTCAAACACGATTCTGTAAGGAGACATCCCCAGAACTGTCTTAAAAGCAGTGTGGTAAGCCCACAATGCATCATTGAGCTTAACTGACTAATCCTTTCGGTTTTGTCCGACAGTTTTTTCCAGAATGAGCTTGATCTGTCGGTTGGTGACTTCGACTTGCCCATTTGTCTGGGGATGATACGGAGTTGATAACTTGTCATTGATGGAATATTTCCGCATCAGAGTTTCAAAAACTCTGTTGCAGAAATGTGATCCATTATCACTAATTATCGCTCTGGGGGTGCCAAATCGGGAGAAGATGTTCTCTTTGAGAAATTTGACAACCACTTAGTTGTCATTTGTCTTAGTTGGCACAGCTTCTACCCACTTAGAGACATAATCTACAGCAATCAAAATGAATTGGTTGCCGAAGGAATTGGGAAATGGCCCCATGAAATCAATACCCCAAACATCAAAAATTTCAACTTCAAGGATCGGCTTTAGGGGCATCATGTCTCTTCTTGAAATCTTCCCAATTTTCTGACAATTTGCGCATGACTTGCAAAAATGATATGAGTCTTTGAACAAAGTAGGCCAGTATAACCCACTTTGTAGAACCTTTTCTGCAGTCTTGCGGGGACCGAAGTGTCCTCCGCATGCAAGGTCATGGCAAAAGCTGAGCACACTCCTCTGTTCCTCCTCGGGTATGCATCGTCTAATTATTTGGTTGGGACAATACTTAAAAAGATATGGTTCTTCCCAGAAGAAGTACCGTACTTGGGCAAAGAAGCGGTATTGGTCTTGCTTTGTCCAGTCAGCGGGTAATTGTCCCGTGGCCAAGTAATTAACGATGTCAGCATACCAGGGTTCCTTAAGAATGGCTAGGATGTGCTCGTCTGGGAAATCCTCGTTGATCGGAGCTTGGATGGTTGGTGCATTCGGAATTCGTGAGAGATGATCAGCAACCACATTTTCTATACCTCTTTTATCCCGGATTTCTAAGTCAAATTCTTGAAGCAAAAGGATCCACCGAATCAGTCGGGCTTTTGCTTCCTTCTTGGTCATGAGGTATTTCAGAGCCGAGTGATCCGTAAAAATCACCGTTTCAAACCTAACAAGTAAGGCCGGAACTTTTCTAACGCAAAGACAACGGCCAAGAATTCCTTCTCAGTCGTTGTATAGTTCTGTTGGGCGTCATTCAAAGTCCTACTCGAGTAATAAATCACGTGCTGCCTATTGTCTATGCGCTGTCCTAGAACAGCGCCAATAGCAAAATCAGATGCATCACACATGATTTCAAATGGCTGGGTCCAATTAGGAGCAGAAATGATAGGCGCAGAGATAAGTTCTTGCTTAAGCTTCCCCCATGATTTAAAACACTCATTGTTGAAATCAAAGGGCACGTCCTTAGCGAGCAGGTTGGTTAAGGGCCTAGCGATTTTGCTAAAATCCTTAATGAACGGTCGGTAGAACCCAGCATGCCCTAGAAAGGATCTAATATCCTTGATGCTTTTAGGTGGTGGAAGCTTAGCAATTACTTCTACCTTAGCCTTATCCACTTCTATGCCTCTCCTCGAAATCTCATGGCCCAAGACAATCCCCTGTCTCACCATAAAGTGACATTTTTCCCAGTTTAGAGTTAGGTTCTTCTCAATGCATCTTTGTAGCACTAACTCTAAGTGATGAAGACACTGATCAAATGAATCTCCGTAGATGGAGAAGTCATCCATGAAAATCTCAAGAAAACATTCCACCACGTCAGAGAATAAACTAAGCATGCACCGTTGGAACGTTGCGGGAGCATTGCACAATCCAAAAGGCATGCGCCGATAAGCAAAGGTTCCGAACGGGCAGGTGAACGTCGTCTTTTCCTGGTCTTCTGCAGCAATGGGGATCTGATTGTATCCCGAGTACCCATCTAGAAAGCAGTATTACTCATATCCAGCCAAACGCTCAAGCATTTGGTCGATGAAGGGTAGCGGGAAGTGGTCTTTACGGGTAGCTGCATTCAACTTCCCGTAGTCGATAAAAACACGAACCTTGGTAGGCAGTCTTGTTTGTACCAACTCTTTTTCCTCATTTTCTACCACCGTAAAGCCTGCCTTCTTTGGGACCGCATGAACAGGGCTAACCCATTGACTATCAGAAATGGGATAGATTATCCCATTATCTAATAGTTTCAGAATTTCAGCCTTAACTGCCTCTTGCATGAGAGGGTTAAGCCTGCGTTGTGGGTCCCTCCTAGGGGTTGCTTCATCGACTAAATGGATTCTGTGTTGTACTATGGCTGGACTTATTCCCTAATGTCCTTCATCGTCCATCCAATGGCTTCCCTATGTCTTTTCAGAATAGACATTAAGCTATCCTTTTGTTGCTCAGTCAGGTGTGATGCTATGATGACTGGCAAGGTATCCTTTCCGCCTAGGTAGGCGTACTTGAGGTATTCAGGCAGGGCTTTGAGTTCTAGGGAAGGTGTTTATTCATTGGAGGCGATCTCTAGGCTTTCAATCCTAGGATGGGGTACACTGGGGCTTGATGCCCAATCCACTGCTGAATCTACGATCTGGTCTAGATTAAAATCCTCAGCCTCCAGATCAAACTCTACCTCAGTTTCTGTCTCCATACTTTCCTCACGCTCACTGGTCAGGTTTTCAATAGAATTGACCTTAAATGTCTGATCATTGACATCCCTAGGTTGTCTTCCAAGATTAAAGACATTGACTTCCTTCGTCATGTCTCCAAAAGTCAATCGCATGGACCCGTTCCTACAGTTGATTATGGCATTAGCTGTAGCAAGGAATGGGTGCCCTAAGATGACGGGAGTTTGAGACCGAAGATTGGACACAGGTTGGGTCTCAAGCATAATGAAGTCAATGGGGTAAATGAAATCCCCGACCCGGATGAGAACGTCTGTGATTTCCCTCTTCGGGATCTTCACAGATCGGTCAGCTAGCTGAATGGTGACTCGAGTTGGGCTTAGCTCACCCAACCTAAGTTGCTGGTATACTGAGAGAGGTAGCAAGTTGATACTTGCTCCCAGGTCAAGAAGCGCTCTACTGATTTCATTCTGTCCTACGGTGCATGAAATGGTGGGACATCCGGGATCCTTGTATTTCACCGGAATAGGACCAGACAGAATTTCGCTTATATTAGTGGCCAAGAAGACTTTCTTGGGCACATTGATCTTTCTCTTCTTTGTACACATATCCTTCAGAAATTTGGCATAAGCCGGGACTTGTTGGATAGCGTCAAAAAGTGGCACATTCAATTTGACCATGTTGAACATCTCTAGCATTTTCTCCATGTGCATATTTTTATTGTTGTTCCTAAGCCTATTGGGAAAGGGTGCTACAGGCTTATGAACTTGTTCGCAGATTTGTCCTCGTCAGATGTTTGTGGAGTGGATTGGAGGAACTAGCAGAGGTGGAGGCAGGAGTGGGATCGGGATGGACTGGACTTTTCTGTTGGTAAACCTGGTTGTCTACCTTCTTTCTAGATCGCAGTGTGTGAACAGCATTACACTGGTTAATTGATGAATCCTGAATTTCATATGCTTGATTGGAGGTTTTTGGGTTAACTAATGGCTGACTAGGCAAAGTACCTTTTGGTCTTTCACTTGGGAGCTAGCTAACTGGCTCATCTGTATTTTCAATTTTGATATGGCCTGTGAATGACTGTTCAGAGTTTGTCCCTGGTTTTGCATAAAAGCGGTTTGGGACTTTATGAAAGCCTCTATACTCTCCTCCAATTTACTGATTTTCTTTTCCATTGGTGAGCCTTGGGAGGAGGAAGCTGGGGCTTGACTGGGAAAAGTTGGTGGAGGAGTAGGATGGTGAAAGTTGTTGGAAAAATTAGGCCTGGGAGGATTGTTTTGGGCCCAGGAGAAATTGGGTGATTTCTCCAGCCGGGATTGTAGGTCTGTGAGTAGGGGTTGTGAGGCGGCCGTGAGTAAGCCGCGTTCATGTGTTCCGGTGGCACTTGCTGGGCATGAAAAACAGGGCAATCCTTAAAGACATGGTTTGGTGCCTGACAATATGAACAACCCGGATTGTGAATTGGTGGTGGGTTGATCTGGTTGACACTGGCAGGCTCTTTCGTTTCCAGAGCCTCTATCCTTCTCATTAGGGTAGCAATCTTGGCCTCGGCAGCTATGGATGATTCTAGAGATAGGAGCCCTCCTCTTGAAGCTATAGATTGTGAATTCCTAGGTTTTTCTGAGGCTGGCTCCCATTGCAGGGTTTTCTTTGCTAAATCCTCAAATAAATCCCAACCCTGATTCTTATACTTCTGCAAGAACCCTCCCTGACACATCGTTTCTAACAGGGTCTTAGTCTGATAATCTAGATGATTGGTCGCTAATGTTGCATATTTAGTATCATATTTCCATACTTATTATAGAATAAAATCTGCATTATCCTAATTAAATGTTTAATTTATTTGCAGGCCCATTCTTTAAGGAGATGAAGAGAAATGAGCCCAAAAGCCCATCAAATTCTGAATTAAATCAGAATTAATTCGAGCTCACTGAATCAGAGCAAATATCAAGAGGGTGAAAACCGGTTAAGAAGAATCCTCTCAGAATCGATCGGTTAAAGCCAAGAATCACAGGCCATTTCGTCACAATACTGGACTCAAACGAGACTGAAGATGAAAGCATAAGGAAAAAGCAGGGAAACCCACCAACAGGGTGTGGCCACCTGGCCACACCCTGGCCGCGTAAACGCGGCCAAAGCCGCGTTTCCGCGGCCAAACTAATTCTGTTGAGGGAGCATTTGCTCCCCCAATCTTCACGGGATCTTACCTGTTAGGGTGTTGCCTATAAAAAGCCAGTATTTGCACTGAAAATGGACGACCATGCAGAGATAGGATGTAGCCTAGTTTTCCATTTTATAGTATAGGTTTTGTTTTCTTTTTATGTAACTTTAATTTGTATGTAAGCTTAGGTTAGATGAAGATTCATGTAAGTAAGAGAGAGAGGCTTATGTTGAGAGTGACACCGATGTAACCTCCTCCTTTCTTCCATCGTTTCAAGCAATAAAAGGTAATATGTTTATGTTCTTCTTTACTTTCATTTTCTTTTTCTTCTTCCTACTTTACCTCTTTTGTTTTTGATGAGCTTGCAAGTGAATCCAGAAGCATATGTATAACGATGTTGTGTGAGTGCCAACGATAGTTCATGAAGACGTTCTCCTCCTCAAGATTCGTATCACTTCATTCTTTCTCCGTTTGATGATATAATGCGAACGGGGACTGAGCTCGATCCTATGATCTATGCGTTGACGCCTCCAAGCAAGGTAGAACATGCAAGGGTTCCAGGTAAGTCATCAACCAACTAGGTGAGTACTTCTTTCATCTTCTTTCTTCACTTTTTTATTTCTTAGTTTAGATCACCAACACCCACTTCCTTCATCACTCCTTTTCACTTCTTTGTAAATAATTATTTGTACATAGTCACTTTCTAGTTCTCTCCACTTTCTTCATTCTACCGTTTCTTTCTAACTTTAACATAACTCTTTTTTTCATTTTTATTTCTTAAAAACAAAGAAGAACTTTCGTTTTTCTTCATAAAATTTCAATACAAACCTTGAACGCTTCTATCGCAACCCTCCTTGTGGATCACGACCCGCATAGCCACTTGCTATAGCGGTAAGAATTGAGCACTTGCACATCTTTATTCTTAGATCTAAAATTATGTATTTTGTGTGCAGGTAAAGCATCAATCAAATTTTGGCGCCGTTGCCGGGGAGGGTAACGGTTTTTATTGAAATCTGATTTTTATTGAAAATTTTTTAGAACTAAAACGAATTTTCTTCTCTGTTGCAGGTTATAGGGCAAGCAAAGCAGGAAAATAGATTGCAGTAACATATAAGTGGTCTTGGGCTTCTGCTCTAGAAAGCAGAGATCAAGTGCCCTCTGATTTGCCGCATTTTCTCTGCAAAAGCCGCGGATCCGCGGCAAAAAGGAGTTGACTACTAAACAGGTTTTTTGCAGGGTTGCTTTCTTTGCAAAAACATAGCTGCTGCAAATCTTAATTCTTATATGCCATCACATAAGCCTGCTAATAAACCAACAGTAAAATACTTGTTGACAAAGATAAAAAATTGATTAGACGTTTGCATTTTTAGGCACGTGTCTTTTTAATTCATTTATTTTTACTGTTGAAGAGTGCTGGAGCAAGGTACGTTCGCATTGCATGTAGAATAGGACTCATCTCGTGGTTGATTTACATCGCTTTGAGTGAATCTTATTACATATCTTGTACACTTGTACAAATTGATTTTAAGGGCACCACCCATTAACAAGATAAGGTGGGGATTTAATCACCCTTCCTTGGCCCAAAATCAGATACCAAGCACTTACTAACCCGAGCCTAACTAAAAATGAGTAGACGTTGGCCCTAGGGACATCTCGGACTCAATTAGGAGATTATCCTAAGGGGGAAAGGAGTTGGAATTTGACTCCTGCAAAATCAGTGTCTAGGAAAGGCATTAAGGGCCGAAAGCCCGAAGATTGGTGGTTATTTAATTAAGGAACGTCTTTGGCGGAAAACCTCCCACCAATCTTGCCCTGACCTGGCTGATTAGCTTGTGGTCAAAGTCTGCATTATACCTCCCGTGGACGGTCTAACCAGTTAGGAGTCGTCTAGGTCATAGGTTTACCCTAACTTAGGTTAGAATTTTTTTTTTTTTGTTTGCTTATTTGTTTGTTTTTCTTTCTTTGTATTCTATTGTGTAATATGGCTTATAATAATAATTTTTTTCAACTTCAATAATAATCCATATTACACACCGACTTCATTTTCGGATATTACCAACCCGCATATCATAACTTTAACCAACCTAGTGTGCCGGATTGGTCTTATCCAAATCATATAACTCATGTCCCCAATCTTATAACCATAATTTTCATAATGATTTCAACTCTTCACAGAGTCAGTGGGGATTCACCTCCCCCGAGCATAATTTTCAACCAACTTGTCCCTCTTATCCACCTAGTCCACAATATTTCCAAGGATCATACTCAGTTCCACCTGTCCAAAATAGAAAACCATCAATTTTGGAAAGGAGTATGCGTGAGTCCAAACAACAATTAAAAAATCTGATGGACTCACAATTCCACCACCAATTCCAAGACAACATTTCATCTTTTCAACAAAACAATGAACCTATCAACTATGAAAGATGCTTGAAGCCATGACTCAGGCTCAAAACGCTCGTAACCGTGACATAGATATGATGGTCCAATCTCTACGTTCTCACCGATTGGCCAGTTCTGATGTCACTAACTATTATGTTAGAGCCGAAGAGTCATGTTGTTTTGGGAAATCAGATTCTATTTCAGAACAACCATTTGAACTTGCCCAAACTCAAATTTTGAAAAAGATATTGACAGTTTGACAAATTATTCCTTTCCTGAAATAGAACTTGAGAATGAATATGATCCTGAACCCCAACTTAGTGATTCAATTCTACTTCCTGATTCAATTATGACTCTGGTGTCTTCACCTGATTCCAATCTTTTCCCGAGTCAACATTGAATCCTGTGCTAATTCATAATGAAATTGAATCGCCTATCTTTGATGATCATCATGTTGAACTTGACCAATTTTATAATTTTGAAAATCCCATTGATAAATTGGCAAGTTCTCATTTCTATGAAATTGAACTCAATGAGAAATGTGACCTAGATTCTCAAATCTGTGATCAAGTTCAAATTCTCGAATCAATATTGACTCTTGTTTTGTTCCTGACTTAGGTAATATTTTAAGGTCAGTTTTGATTCCCACACCTATCATTCCTGAACTTGAATCACCAATATTAAGTCACATTCCATTGTTAAAAATGAATGTGGACTTGAGTTTCAACTTCTTAACTTGGACCCGCTTCTTGAACCAATCTCGACTCCTGAACCTTTACTTGACTTAAGTCACCTTCCCGAGTCGTATTAGTTCCTATACTTCCTGAGTCCAAGTCAATCATTCTATCATTTCATACTCCATTTTGGGACAAGGTGGTTGACAAATTTGACTCCGAAATTAATTATGGGATTTGGAAATTAGATGGCGTCAAATATTTAATAAAAATCCTTTATGGATTCATCTTTTAATGGGTTATATTAGTGAAATTTCAGGTGGGTTCCTCCAACCCAACGAAAAGTCGATTGGGCCGCATTTCGTGGACCAATCAGACCACCACCGGAACCACCACCTTAAGGTAACATTTTCTTCCCTTTCGTCTTTTTCATGCATCTATGCATTAATTCATACATTGAGGACAATGCATGAGATAGGTGTGGGGAGGGTCTAACATAACTTAGTTTTTTTTCTTTTTATTAAAAAAAAAATTTAACATTTTCTTTACTTTTAAAAACTTTTTGAAAATAGAAACAATATTTTGACATATTTTTTGTAAGAAATTAAGTTAATTTTAAGGATAGGAAAATCCAATTAGGATTTCTTATACTTGGTCAAAATAAGATTATTTGTTTGATTTTTAGGGTTAGGAAGATAATTTGTCAAAGTAATTTAGTCTTGATCTTTACCTTAATGAAATATGCACACTTCATACACTTACACACTTAGGGTTCAAAAACAAAGATTCTTATGCCATGTATATAAAAAAAAAAAAAAAAAGATAAACAAATCTAATTATTGAGTAGCTAGGTGCTTTGGCCTAAGCAAGCCTTAGTATTTATGCGAAAGATGATTAGATAAGTTTGAAAAAAAAAATAAACCCTCTGATTAAGCTGGGTATTTGTGCCTAATAAAGCATAAGTATTCACGCCTAAAAGGGGTTCATATAATTAAATCCTTAGTTTTGTGGCCTTGTTTGCTCGAGTCCTTAAGTCCTTGGGGTGTTTTCTCACCCGTACCCTAAGACCATTTGGTTTGGGAGTCATCGATTAAAGGCTCATTACATGGGCAGATTAGAAAGCCTAATAGAACTAAGGAATAATACCACAAAATATATATATAAAATAAATAAAGCATAAGAGTTAGAGTTAATGAACCCTTAGTCAAAATTTTCACAATCACAAGGTGCATATGACTTAGGGTAAAGTAATAGACTAGATGAGAAGTACAATTTGACTCCTTACTTTGATTGATAATAAATTTTTGAATAGAGACTAAGTTTAGGAATGAAAAATTCAGTTTTCTTATAACTTATAGATTGCTTAAATCTTACAATTATATTTCAAATATTTTTTCTCTTTCAAAATGCTTTTCGAAAATACTAACTCTTTATTTCCCTTTCTTTATGGATTTTGTGGGTGTAATCTGCTGAAAACCCTCACGAGACAAAACTCGTCCTCTAGGGGAAACCTAGAGGTTTAACGGCTTGTTGCACATGCTCAGTGCAATCGCGTGACCTGCGAAAGTGGTCTAATAATCCTTAGTATAGTTTAGTTGTTTTGCTCGAGGACGAGCAAAAGATAGGTTTGGGGTGTGATTGGTCGCTAATGTTGCATATTTAATCATATTTCCATACTTATTATAGAATAAAATTTGCATTGTCCTAATTAAATGTTTAATTTATTTGCAGGCCCATTCTTTAAGGAGATGAAGAGAAATGAGCCCAAAGCCCACCAAAATTCTGAATTAAATCAGAATTAATTCGAGTTCACTGAATCAGGGCAAAAATCAAGAGGTTGAAACCGGTTGAGAAGAATCCTCTGAGAATCGATCGGTTAAAGCCAAGAATCACAGGCCATTTCGTCACAATACTGGACTCAAACGAGAAAACCAACTGAAGATGAAAGCATAAGGAAAAAGCAGGGAAACCCACCAACAGGCCACACCCTGGCCGCGGAAACGCGGCCAAAGCCGCGTTTTCGCGGCCAAACTAATTCTGTTGGGGGAGCGTTTGCTCCCCCAATCTTCACGGGATCTTACCTGTTAGGGTTTTGCCTATAAAAAGCCAGTATTTGCACTGAAAATGGACGACCATGCAGAGATAGGATTTAGCCTAATTTTCCATTTTGTAGTATAGGTTTTGTTTTCTTTTTATGTAACTTTAATTTGTATGTAAGCTTAGGTTAGATGAAGATTCATGTAAGTAAGAGAGAGAGGCTTATGTTGAGAGTGACACCGATGTACCCTCCTCCTTTCTTCCATCGTTTCAAGCAATAAAAGGTAATATGTTTATGTTCTTCTTTACTTTCATTTTCTTTTTCTTCTTCCTACTTTACCTCTTTTGTTTTTGATGAGCTTGCAAGTGAATCCAGAAGCATATGTATAACGATGTTGTGTGAGTGCCAACGATAGTTCATGAAGACGTTCTCCTCCTCAAGATTCGTATCACTTCATTCTTGCTCCGCTTGATGATATAATGCGAACGGGGACTGAGCTCGATCCTATGATCTATGCGTTGAACGCCTCCAAGCAAGGTAGAACATGCAAGGGTTCCAGGTAAGTCATCAACCAAACTAGGTGAGTACTTCTTTCATCTTCTTTCTTCACTTTTTTATTTCTTAGTTTAGATCACCAACACCCACTTCCTTCATCACTCCTTTTCACTTCTTTGTAAATAATCATTTGTACATAGTCACTTTCTAATTCTCTCCACTTTCTTCATTCTACCGTTTTCTTTCTAACTTTAACATAACTCTTTTTTCATTTTTATTTCTTAAAAACAAAGAAGAACTTTTTGTTTTTCTTCATAAAGATTTCAATACAAACCTTGAACGCTTCTATCGCAAACCCTCCTTGTGGATCACGACCCGCATAGCCACTTGCTATAGCGGTAAGAATTGAGCACTTGCACATCTTTATTCTTAGATCTAAAATTCTGTATTTTGGGTGCAAGTGAAGCATCAATCACTAGACCATCGTAGAGAATCTGGCATTGACGCCATTTTCTCCACGCCATGATGAGGGCACTGAGCGAGGAGATCTTTGAATTGCTCAAAGTATCTCCAAAATGGTTCGCTCAGGTCTTGCTTAAACTGCATGATGTTCTTCCTAATGAGGGCAGTCTTATGAATGGGGTAGAATTTCTTCAAGAAAGCCTTGACGAAATCATCCCAGGTCGTGACTGAATCTGCTGCCAAGCTGTACAACCATTTCTTAGTTAGGTCCTTTAGGGAAAAAGGGATGAAACGTAACCTAACGGCATCGTCTCCTAGCTGGGGTATACGCATCATGAGGCATACTTCTTCAAATTCCTTAACAAAGAAGTATGCGTCCTCTGATTCTAAACCATGAAATTTGGAAGAGTGTTAATGAATTGGGGCTTTAACTCAAAATTATTGTCGTTTGCTTCAGGAAGTTTTATGCAAGATGGAAGTGAAGTTCTGATCGGGTAAAATCTATCCTGAAGTGACGCCATCACCGGTTCTGGATGCAAGGGTAGAGAAGTGTTTCTTATTAATCTGGAAGTTAACGGATCTCTCACCCACTCTTGCATGCAGCACACCACAACCAACGTGAAGACAACAAACAATCGAAAAAGAACTAAAAATAAACAAAAGAAAGAAAAACAACCACAAGCCTTAGTCTAAGGTACCTGGACCTAGACGACTCCTAACTGGTCGTTTCTCCGGGGAAGGTTGTTGTAGGAACTCGACTACAAGCTAATCGGCCAGGAAAGGGCAAAGCTCGGGGGGAGGTATCCGGGCAGAGCCATGGGCCTAATTACGCCAAACCACGGAGCTTTCGAGGCTTTACCTCTCAATCCACTTTCCTTAGACACCGATTTTGCAGGAGTATAGTTCTTACAATTTCCAACCTCGGTTAATCTCTTAGTGAGTCCGAGATGTGAAAATCACCTAGAGGGGGGGTGAATAGGTGATATAACTAATCTATGAACTCAATGCGGAATTTAAAAACTTAATGCAATACACTCAAGTGCAATCAACAAGTGATGCACACACAACCAAGCCAGGCAATATATGAATGCACAATATGAATAGTTGCAAGGCACAAAGTAAAGAGAGAGATAGAGAGAGTCAATGGATCAAGCGCAAACAACAAGATATGTTTCGAGGTTCGAGCACCCAGCTCTACATCCCCGCCTTCGACACACGAAGGATTTCTAATCCACTAGCTAGTCCACAAAGAACTCTCACAAGGAGTACCCAACTCCTCTCTTTACAACCACAACCTCCTCCTTGAGGCAAGCTCCCAATCCAACAAAACAATCACCTCACAACTTGAGGGATTAGCACAAAGCAAACAAGGATCACCTCACAACTTGAGGGATACAACCCAAGGCACAAAGCCAAGCAAAGATTGGGTTTTTAACTTGGTGGTCTAACAAACAACCACAAACAATCTCTTTCTCCCACACAAAGATCCTATAGAAGAGATAGTAGATTTTAGCTCAAGTGTGGAGAAAACCAATGGAATGGAAATCAAAATCACAAAGAAAAATCCTTGGGAAAAACTGAAACCAAGATATAGATGATGAATCAAAACTCTTTTCCCAAAAACCCTTTTCTTTGGTTTTCCAAACCCCAGCAAAAACTCCAAATAGATTGTTCAATATGAGTTCAAAAACTTCTTTTGATTGCTGTGAAAACACCAGAGAGTAGGGAAAATTCGCACAAAAATCTTGGAGAAAAACTCTTTCCAATGGGGTATTTATAGACCCCAGAAAAATATAGTCGTTGGCAGCAGAATCTGCCAAAAATACACTGCCGGTCGACCGGCCGGTCGACCGTCCAACGGTCAAATTCTGCCCGTTGCCAGCTACCGGTCGACCGCCCCGGTCTGACCCAAACAAACAGAGAGCTCTGCTCTCAGACCCGGTCGACCCTGACGGTCGACCGTCCCTGTCTGCCAACCGTGCACAGATCTGTGCACGTCGGTCGACCGACCCGGTCGACCGACTTCATCCCAAGTCGACTTGGTCAGAAGACTAGTCGACTGGTTGAAGCCTGGAACAGAAAACTGGGTCAGAAAAATAGTTTAAAAATATCTTGAAAAATCTTTTAACACTCCTAAAAATCACCAAAAATAGTTTTATTATTTTGCATTGATATATAAACATGTGGTAAAAAGTTTAGCTCAAATATCAATCAATATGAACTATTTTTGTGTCTTATCGTTTTTAACAAAAACCAAAAACTGTATTTTCTAAAACTTGGATTTTGAATAGAAAATACGTTTTGTTCAAAACTCTTCCAAATACAAAAACATGATATTTAAACACTTTGAAGCATGATGCATATGGATAGAAATCCAATATACATGAAACATATATATATCATAGTTTTTGACTTTAAATTCCAAAATAAGTTTTGTTAAAACACAAAACATAAACACATGAAATAGGTATATCAAAGTAAGTTTGTCTAAGTAGTTGAAGCATGCATGTATATAGAACAAATCTAATATACATTAAACCATGTAAACTTGTTTTGATCTATCTATTCATGAAACCAAGATCGGTTAAACCAAAAACCGAAAACCAAAACATGAAACGTGTGTGTTGTGAACTTGAGCATATCATACTATTCTAATCTTTACAATTTGGATCTAAACACAAAACTAAACTATGGTACCGAAGTCTTCTTGTAGAGCGCAATCTCCAAGCCGACTCGATCCAAAACTCTTTGATCCACCGAGCAAGTGCTATATATGATCTTTGACGCTCGGGCTCTTGAATCAACATGTGAAAGCTTCCAAATCATCTTGTTGAAGCTAATCACCTACTAATAACTTGATTAATGATCTGAAACTAAAATCACAAGATTATTAGTACACATAACTACATGAGTTAATCATCATCAAAACTAGAGTGGAAGGCCTTTGGGCCAACAATCTCCCCCTTTTTGATGATGACAAAACTCATGGAGTTATATATGCATGGATTAAAGTTAAGCTTCAAAGAAGCTCCCCCTTAACTCATGCATAGATAAACAACTAATAAATGGCTCTAGATACCAATGAAATTATGAAACATGAAACATGCATAGATATGCATAATACAATAAATGGCTCTAGAAACCAATGGAAGATACCATGAACTTTTCAAAAACAAATAAACATGTTCTAGATACCAATTAGCAAAAACAAATAAACATGCTCTTGATACCAATTAAACTAAACAAATAAACATGCTCTAGATACCAATTAAACTCTATATATGTAAAACAAAACTAATGATCTCTTATACAAGCTCTTGATACCAAAACTAAACAAACTAAACATGTTCTTTAAATAATGCTGATCTCTTATACAAGCTCTTGATACCAAAACTAAACAAACTAAACATGTTCTTTAAATAATGCTTTTGATATCAATTTTGAACTTAATAAAAACATTAAAAACATAAACATGCATATACAAACATGCATATAAACTCAAATTCTTCTCCCCCTTTTTGTCAATCATCAACAAAGGGGTTAAAAAAACTAATAAAAACATATACCGATTAAAGAAATTCTTCTCCCCTTATTTACAAAACTTAATAAAACATATTCTTTTTATATTCAAAACAAGGAATCAATAAGGGATGTTCTCCCCCTTTTTGTCTAAACTCAAATATGATACCAATTAAAAATGTGTTAATGAAGTGCATCTAGATACCAATTAAAAATAAAACTATACCAATTGAAAAACAAAGATCTTGATGCCAATTGATAAGTAAACAAACAACTACCAATTGTAAATAAACAATCTTGATGTCAATTGAAATTAAACATAACAAATTTTGAATTTCTAAACATAAATGTTGATACCAATTGAAATTAAACATAGATCTTAATACCAATTGAAATTATTATTTTTAAGTATATAACAAATTTGATTTTTGATACCAATGGAATTAAACATAGATCTTAATACCAATTGAAATTATTATTTTTAAGTATATAACAAATTTGATTTTGATACCAATTGAAATTATTGCCAATTGAAATTATTATTCTTTATCATAAAGTAAGGGAGTGGAATACTAAATACCAATTGAAAGAAGAAATACAAGATTTTCTCCCCTTTTATGAAATACCAATAAAACTATGATAAGGCTCGATTAAGATACCAATTGAAAATTAAATCAATTGAAACAAAATTGAAGCTCAAGCTTATCATAACAAAATCTTGTGCTTAAAGATATAGGGATATAATAAGCACAAATAAAACATATATATGTATGAAAAGTAGATACCAATAGAAATTGATATACTTTGAAATGCAAGCATACATACATAAAAATATATGAGTATACAAGAATGTCAATTATTGATACCAATCGAAGAATTCAATGATACCAATAGAAACAACAATACGATCAAGTGTATATCTCATATTCCTACCACCCATACATGATCAAGTTTAAATGATTTTCACAATAAAGCATACATGAGCATGATCTCCCATCCAACCACCCTTGGAAGGTAGGGTTTTCAAAAATAGATTTAAAAATGTAGTATGTTTGAAAATCTCTACCGAGGAAGAATATCACTAGTTATATGAATTAACTAGTACGAGATCCTTCAAAAAAGGAATAACAAAAATATTTTTCATGAAGACACATGTAAATCACATGGCACTAAGACACTCAAAATTCATATAGCACAATTTGTACTCATGAAAACTAAGTCATGAGAAAACATTAAATAAGGTGAGTGTACAAGTGTTGTGAGAAACATATCAACATGAAAATGGACAATCAAGCTCAATATTGAAAACATGAAATTCATCTCAGATGTGAAATCACCAATTGAAATCATCTTAAAACATGAAATTCATCATAAATGATTTAAACTTCAAGGCATATGTATGTCATGTACAAACTAAAGTATACATACATATCCTAAACACAATGAGTCCACAAAAGTATATGCATGAAGGCACGTGGCTCAAGGATGTATATGTATAAATGATAGTTTGGACAAGATGGACATATACATGATGTTAAAACAAATATGTAAATGATGAATACAAGTCAAATGCAAGAATCATCAAAACTAGACTATACTAGTACATCAGGTGAATACAAATGAGCGTTCAAACACAAACATATATAAAGGTCTATTTGTAGCTCACTAGTTGTACAAGTATAAATCCTAGTCTCAATGAAAACTATCATTCAAGCAAGTAGTCAAAACATGAAGCATAAAACGGGTCAACAATCAACATGATCATAATAATCAAAAACATGAATTATTAAAAACGAAAAGTCATAGTCAACCATATGATTAGCATGACAAAGACATGTGCAATAGATCTATGATTAACATGATAGCTAAAACATAAAGAGAACACAAAATATGGGTCCATACTAAACATGGGTGTCTCAACAACTAATCATGTAAAGCATAAGTCTAATAAACATGACAAATATCATACTAATCATGAATAATAAAACATGAGTCATCAAACCAAAACATCATAAGCATCCATATGATCATTATGTATATGCATGTACATTAGATCTAGGACATACATGATAGTACTAACAAGGTGAGAACACAAAGATAGATCCATATAAAACATGGGTGTCTCAAGTAACTAAACATGTATAACACTAATCTAATCAACATGACATAATCATAAATGAACAATAAAATAAGACATGCTATGAATAGATGACATGAAAAGCATGCAATAAAAATGGGAGTTAGAGAATGATACCAAAACTGATGAAGGTGCATCTCTAGTTCTCCAAACCACGGTGGTCCTCCCACCAAATCCCCTTGAGAGTGAAGCATCCAAATGGTTCTCTTTTAAGCTTAGAACGCATCCACCTCAAGGCACCAATACTCTCACATGATGCGAGAGCTCCCACCTACATCAAAAGTCAAGGAGGTGATTTTTGGTACCCATTTTCTTTTGGGTCCATAGGGGTTAGTTTCTTTTCTAACCCAAACAAAATCATTTGCCAAATTTTCATTATATATGCGATCATAACAAAATCTAGCAAGATGGCCTTTTCGACCACAATGTGTACATGTGTACACATGAGCATACATGTCATGGTTGTGTCTGTGGAAAGCATGTGTATGCCGTGTAGGGTGTGCATGCAAAGATGGACCTTGTTTCTTGCGAACCAAGTTTCCAAACGTGAATGATTCAATGTGCATTGGCTCAAAGTGGAGCCCAAACATTTAATACTTTTCTTCAAAACATTTATATCATTTTCAATAGTGAAAGATAAAGTGGAGCATGCAATAGGTGTGCAAGAAGAAGAAGAAGCTATACTAGCATGGCACACATTAGAATCAATTTCAATTTTCAAAGATTCATTTTTCTTTAAAACTAAATCCAATTCTTTTGTAATTGAATCAATTTTATTTTCAAAACAAGGTTATCTTTTAAAACAAAATCCAATTTAGAAGATAAAACCTCATTGTTTTTTCACAACATCATTACAATCATTTTTGTTTTTTTAAGATATCAATTTCATCAAGGGCAAGGTCTAGTTGAGATCTTAGTGAGTCACGTTCACTAGTGATCTCTTCCTTCTCTTGCAAAATCAATTCAAAATTAGAACACAAATCCTTTAATTCATTTTCAAAACAAGGTTATCCTCTTTCAAAAGATTGTGTTTTTCCAAGAAATTTTCAAGCTTTTGCAAGTTCCAAATTTAAAGATTGAACTTCTAAGCATCCATAGCAATAGGAACTAGAGCTATCATCTAATTGAGTGTCCGATTGTACCTCAAGGGAGTGATTCCCTTGGACCATGAAGCAATGCTCTTCGGAACTTTTCTCTTTTAGATCTCCTCATCTTGTTAATAATCCTTGGAAGCTCGGGAGACGTCAATAAGCTACAAACTGCAAAAGCCGAGTCATAACGATCAACACCGGTAAAAGATGTTCACTAAGAGATTCTCTAAGTGCTCTAAGTGCTAATGCATTAGCCTTTTTGTGTTTACTACTATTAGGGAATGATTCTTGAGTGGAGCCTTGATAAACTAGATGTCCTAGGCTTTTTAAATGTCTACTCATATTGGCCTTCCAAGCATCAGTATAATATGGTCAAATATAGGAGGGCTACCATGAATGCAACTAGATGAGTGCAAATGAAAATGCAAATGAAGATTAGCAAACCAAGATCTCACTCCTAGGTGGTTAAACTAAATATCAGGAGCGTAGGCTCTGATACCAATTGAAAATCACCTAGAGGGGGGTGAATAGGTGATATAGCTAATCTATGAACTCAATGCGGAATTTAAAAACTTAATGCAATACACTCAAGTGCAATCAACAAGTGATGCACACACAACCAAGCCAAGCAATTTTATGAATGCACAATATGAATAGTTGCAAGGCACAAAGTAAAGAGAGAGATAGAGAGAGAGTCAATGGATCAAGCGCAAACAACAAGATATGTTTCGAGGTTCGAGCACCCAGCTCTACATCCCCGCCTTCGACACACGAAGGATTTCAATCCACTAGCTAGTCCACAAAGAACTCTCACAAGGAGTACCCAACTCCTCTCTTTACAACCACAACCTCCTCCTTGAGGCAAGCTCCAATCCAACAAAACAATCACCTCACAACTTGAGGGATTAGCATAAAGCAAACAAGATCACCTCACAACTTGAGGGATACAACCCAAGGCACAAAGCCAAGCAAAGATTGGGTTTTTAACTTGGTGGTCTAACAAACAACCACAAACAATCTCTTTCTCCACACAAAGATCCTATAGAAGAGATAGTAGATTTTAGCTCAAGTGTGGAGAAACCAATGGAATGGAAATCAAAATCACAAAGAAAAATCCTTGGGAAAACTGAAACCAAGATATAGATGATGAATCAAAACTCTTTTCCAAAAACCCTTTTCTTTGGTTTTTCAAACCCCAGCAAAAACTCCAAATAGATTGTTCAATATGAGTTCAAAAACTTCTTTTGATTGCTGTGAAAACACCAGAGAGTAGGGAAAAATTCGCACAAAAATCTTGGAGAAAAACTCTTTCCAATGGGGTATTTATAGACCCCAGAAAAATATAGCCGTTGGCAGCAGAATCTGCCAAAAATACACTGCCGGTCGACCGGCCGGTTGACCGTCCAACGGTCAAATTCTGCCCGTTGCTAGCTACCGGTTGTTTTCCATTAATTTGCAAAAGGGGAAAACTTACAAATAAAAGTTTGAGGAGCTAATTACAAGTATTCTCAAAAGATTACAAGTAGATCTCCTCAGAGATTCTGGAGAAAGTGTGCCGATAGGAGTCTGGTCCAGCGCGCGACCACTTTTGTCCCTTTGACGATGCGAGCGATGAGATTCCCTTCTCGCCTGGTTCCGGAATCAGAGAATAGAGGGTTGGTAGAACCCTCTTGCTGCTTCTCAAAATCGCCTTCAATTAGGAATTCCTTCTCGCCTGGTTCGGAGATTCCTTGAGAAGAAGAACGATGATAGGGCATCAACACCCTAGATAGAGAAAGCAATTCTCTAAAAGGTCTCTGAATTCGAGAAGCGCACGGTGCGTTATGAGAAGCCTCGGTTGAAGAAGTTGATTGATCGATTCTCGTGATCAGAAGCGATTGATGGCTCCTTCCTCTGCGATCCCCCTCTCCCCTCCTTGTACCCATGGCGGGTTATTTATAGGGAGAGCAAGGGTATAATCGTCCCCTTGAAGATATGGAAACAGATTGAACCGAATCTGTTTGAATCTGGAAAGTAGCCTTGCTGCGAGGCTAGAATAGCTTCCGCGGAGCTAGAAAATGGCAAGTCGGTTGATCTTTCGATTTGTTATGATCCTTTCCATATCGTTGAAGGATTTTCCCTGATCCTCTTACTCGTTTCAAGAGAGTCAAGAGATTGCGGCAATCACCTGCCATATTTGAATCCCGATTGGATTTGATTAGCTTAGATCTGATCTCATCAGGAGATTTGATTGGTCAAGGCTGACCATAGCAGGCTGATGGCGGAGTTGCCCGCTTTGAAGCTCATACGCGAGCTAGAGGCAATTCTGGCGAAGTCCGAAAAGAGGCTTTTCGGCGAAGCTATCAGTTAGCTTCCTGGCGATGCTCTGGATGATGTTAGCCTCTCACACGAGGCTATCTCCTTGGGCTAATGTAATGCTAAATGCTAGCATTTTAGACCTGCTGAGGTCTGTTAGAAACAATCCGGGTTCACTGTTCTGCTTGCTGGATTCAGTGGAGTCCAAACTGCTTCCTTGTCCCTTGGAGGTGGGTGAAAACTGGTCTTCAGCTTGTCTGTCCCTTGTCTTTTGTAAATGTCAACAAGTTTAGACATCGTTCGGACCAATGAGAATCTTGTCTTTTTTAAGGTTCAAAAAGACCCCTTCAAAGTTTTCGAGAGTCTGCAATAGCTCAGACTCCGAAACACTTGAACTGCTGTGATGGTATGTGGAGTATGAACGTCGCCATGATGGTTGAGTTCAACTTCGCCTTCAATCCTGCTTTGGGATGAATTCGCCGAAGAATTGCACTGGTTCGCGAGTTGCTTCGCGTCGGGGTAGCTCCGCATCTGGCTTTCAAGAATAAGTTCGCTTTGGAACTCCTGTTGCCTTTTCAAGGCCAACTGCCATGGGGGGGTTACGAGGAGGATCATTCCTTCTTTTTGCGCCAATCGGAGAGATGTTTCTCCGATTCGCCCGTTTCCAAGGGAGGATACTCCCTTTCTTCAAGGCGCCATAAATGCCTTTTTATGAGGGGAGACGTTTTTCTCCCTTGTACGGTTCCCAATGGGAACCGCCCCTGTTATCAAGGCGCAATCATGCCTTAAGTGCGCTTGTGCTTCCATGCTTGAGGTGGTTGCGCTCAGGCCATGGGGCCTATAAATAGGACACTTGAGGTCCTCTGAAGAGAAGTTCCTTGCCTTTCTTCTTCCCTTCTCTTGGTTGAAAGAGATACTCAGATCTCTGAATTAGTGGAAAACCCACTCTGGTTGTCTAACCCGCCAAGGACCAGTAAGTCTTGATCATTTAAAGACTTCACCGCTTTTAGGAACTCTTCTCCCTTGATTTAGCTTTGACAGCTCGCTTCAGGATTAGCTTCGCTTGATTCTCATCTTACACTTGGCTGCTGCAGAGAAGATCTCATCATAGCTTTCTGTGAAGCTATCATTTTTGCTCGATCGGTGAAAGATTGTTGCTTGTTAAGTCCGCTGCGCAGGCAGGACTTGGGACTTAGCTTCTTCAATAGTTGAGCCAGTCTTGCCATATAGGCGAATGTTGAGACTGTTTCTCACAAGATCAGTCTGATACTTGCCTTATAGGTGAGGCTAGGACTTGTGTGTTTGCTGAGCCAGCCCATGGTTGCTGTGCAGGTGGAGCTTGTCCTCTGCTGAAGTCGGATTGCTTTAGCCGCAACTGAAGATATGCCTTAATGTTTTTGCAGCTCTTTCTGTGTTCACTGCTAACTTGCTCAATTTATTGCAGTGAGCTGTAACTTACCAATCTGGTAACTTGATGGAAGAAACCATGAAATTGCCTTATGCTTCCCCAGTTGAAGCTTTACTTTTAAGCAGGAGGAATAATTCGGGGCAGCGAGTGCGCGTCCCAAGGGCTGTTTTGCAGCCTCTTATCCGAGATGATTCGATCTGAGGTGAGGCTGGCCGCCGCCTTTATCGGAGAGGATCCGCTTCAAGATAATGGGGCGTCGCCTGTGGGATTGTCGGCACCATTGCCGACTTTCAACCTTTGGTGGCCTTTGATGGCGATCCACTTCGGGAAAGTGGGCATCGCGCCTGTTAGATCACTGGTATCACTGCCGATTCCCATTATACGTGATCTATCGTGTGTGGCGGCGATAGGTTTTTATTGCCAGGCTTCAACAAAAATGGCCTGGTAAGATCTGCCATTTTGTGGAGAAAAATGACCGTGTCCTTGTGGCAGAACTGGTTACAGCCTTGTGCAGGAGGAAGACCTTTCTTGTCCAGTTGATCTGGTCTGGAGCATAAAACCGCTTGTATGCCTTTTATGCAAATGGCCTTGCTAGGCAACTTGGTGTGTTTTGTATGAACCACAACTTTGATGTAATATCAAATGTACTCTTGCTTTTAATCAATGAAAGTTCTTTGTCTGATCATTTGATTTTTTGCTTGCTTCACTGAGAGTTCGGCCATTGCTGGGCTAAACTGCGCACGGGGCTAAGGACATAGCCCTTCCTTTGAATGATCTTCGCGAGGCTGTCATGTCCAGCGCCTCTTTAGAGGGCTAATTCAAACCTTTCGGTTAAGTCCTGGAAGGATTGCGCGAAGTCCGCACTTTGCTCTTGTGCGGAGTTAACCCTTTAGTGGGATTGAACCGTCGCTTTTGGGAAAAGCGTCTCAGGCGCTTCGGGCACTGTTTTCGAATTAATTCGAAACGGCGGCATGTGCCCCTTTTTTGAGGCCTCGATTTAGGCGCTGATTGGCCTATAAAGCCCGATCGGGCTGAGAGAAAATCATCATTTCTCTTTGAATTTTTCAAGTACTTGACTCTTCTTCTTCCTTTTCTTCTTCTTCAAGAGTTCAAAAACTCCTGTAATTCTTCAATGGCGCCCAAGAGACGAGCGGGAAAGAAGCAGCGACTTCTGCAGCGGAGGGCCCTCCTCCTCCGTTCATTGAGCGACCGATTGCTGGTAAGAGACTCTCCAATCTGATTAGAGAGTGGTCTTCATCCTTTGGAGTCGATACTCGGCTATTAGGACGATCGAATATGATCTGTCCTTATCAGGGAACTCGTTTCCCTAACTTCCCTATTTGCTTGCACCAGGGAAGTAAGAACTGAACAGTTCTTCTCTTGGGGCTTCCATAGGAAGCCATTGCTTGGGCAATTTTCATCCTGTGAGGAACAGGATTATGGGTCGCGTGCCTTCAGTCGTGGCCACGAAGGGTGACTGTTAACCATAACGTCCTTTTGATGACGTCAGCCCTTAGGGCTATGCCACTTCCTGCAAAGATGCAGTCTTATCTGTGAAGCGAAGCTTTTTATCAAAGCTATTATCCCGCTGTTCTTGCTTACTGGGCGAGGCTATGCCTTAGCGAATTTTTATGTCTCGCATCCATTTGATTGGTGAACTAATCATAGTTCATTTTTTTTTTGTTTTTGCAGTACATTACGCCTCCGGCCTCCAGAACAGTCTATTTTGCGTAACCAGTCGAGCAGGCGGGAGCATCAGCTTGCAGTTCATCGGGCAGGCTTCCTTGTTCAGTGAGCCGAGCTCCCTTGTACGGGATACGCTCATTCAGAGCGGTGGCCCGCAGGCCATGCGGAGCATTTTGACTACGGCTCCGTTTGAAGATATCGACCGTCAGGCTTACAAAAAGCCTGACTTCATGTTCGGGGATGCTGCACCTGATCCCGATCGCCAGCTGCAAGCCGGCGAAGGCCAGTGGATCTTCCAGTTGGATGGCGAGAGATTCTATCTCCCGTCTACTAAGCGGCATTTCGCTTTGTCTTCTTTCGCGAGCGTGACTCGGGCTCGGAAGATGGCGTGGGGCGTGAGCCTAAATGCCGAGTCTATAAGTGTCGGGAGGTTGACTTTCCAGACCGGCTATTCGAGGGCGGGCCCTCCTCGTAGCATAATGGGGCTATCCCTGGGAAGGTGTCGCGGGACCTTCCAGTAGGAGAGAATCCAGCTGCGGCGCCGACCTTCGGCACTCAGTTCTGCGAAGCTGACGGGAACTACCCCGCCACAGATTTCAGGGCTCCTGGTTGGGTCCACCCTCCTAGGTCATGGTGGGCGGAGTTGACCAATTATATCCTCAATCATTTTGAGGGGGGAATTAGGAGGTGAACCTCTATGAGGCCGTCAGGGCGACCTGCTACGGCATTGAGATGAAGGTGGCGTGCTTCTTCTACCCATTCTTGAGTTGTACTGCCCAGCCTCGGGGACTTTCTTCACCCCGGTTGGTGATTGGGCATGGCCCTGCATGAGATGCGAGAGATCTCTGCTTTGCCCTTCGGGTCTCTTCCATATGAAGAGTATTTTCCGTGTGAGGCGGAGTTGGCTCTCTTGGAGAAGCAAGAGCCTGCTTTGCTTGAGACATATCGGGAATTGATGTGCCACCTGCACATTTGTTCCAGCATCCACACTGGTGGTAAGGGTAGCTCGAAGAGCTTGAAGAGCTGGGGGAACTACTTGTTCCCCGGATATGACTAGTGCGCCCGAGGCAGCTCATTGCGGCGTTGTTGAAGAAGACATCTTGGCGAGGATGGAGGTGCGTGCGTGAAAAGGACATCGTCGTGACAGAAGATGATGGTCCTTTCGAGAAGGGTGATGTTTCTTCGGAGCTTTCACCATCAGGCCCGTTGGCCTATGTCCTCGCAAGGCGTTGCTGGCCGGATTCTTAACCATCTGGTTTAAAGAAGTGTGTCGTGCCTTCTTCTTCGGGTACATTGTCCACCCGAATGTGCTGCTGCCTGCTGTCCGCTTGGTCCATGGCCACCGCCTGGGTCTCCTTCCGGCCATGGTATGTTGTATTCAGAGGGGCCTTCGTGTACTGACGGAGGCTTTCTGCAGGCCGATGGCGTCAAGGCGAGGGAAGGGTGCCGTCCTGCCTTATGACGGACCCAATCCTAGTAGGTTTTACCGTACACCTACTTGATGGCGTGGTTCACCTTGCACTGTCCCAGTTTGATGGAGCTGGGGAAGACCCACCGCAGGGCATTCAAACGGCGCTTCTCCGTCGTTTTGAAGGCTGTCTGTGCAGAGAAACTTATGTGGCCGAGGCCGTAAGTTAGTGCGTCGTTATGACTTATAGCCTGTTCCGTTGTTTTCCTCGCCTGCGGGGTGCAGGATACAACGAGGAATTCCATGATGATGAGTCAGGTCGATCTCCCATGAGTCGGGGTGTTTTCGAGTGGGTGGCTGGTCTGTATCCGGCCTCGCATTTGCTGTACAGGAGTGGGGATACCTGCTACATGGAGCCCTACATCCCGAGCCGTTTCGCCCGCCAATTTGGGTATGACCAGTTGTATGTGGGCAACCCCATCCGACCTGGCTTTCCTGGGGAGCCTATTGATGGGGCTCGTGCTTGGCGATTCTTTACCGCGGATGACACTGGAGCGTGGCTACGCACGCCGTTGAGGGAATCCCGGCCTATGGACGACCCTGTGTTTCTGCCAATGGTATGCAGCTTCGAATTCCACGCCTCCTGGATTCAATGCCAATAGTTCAGGTGTGGAAGTTGATTTCTCATCGGATGAGGCAGAAGCTTTGGATAAGAAGGAGGGCAAACGAGTCCGTGTTCCTGGCATAGAGGAGTTCATCGCTGTAGATGACAGCGAGGCTTCTGATGCGGGGAGCCCTCGCTTCGAGCAGAGACAAGGGCTGATGCCCACGAAGCTGGTGCTCGTGAAGCCGGGTCTGGTGTAGTGGGGACAGCTCCCTCCAGCATGTGGAAGAAGTGGAGGAAGAGGACTCTGAGGTCCACTTCAAAATGACGTGGGAGTGGATCCCGTAGGAAGTCGTCGGCGAAGAAGCCCCGTCGCCAAACTCCTACCATTGTGGTGGAGGGCGAACTCCCTACGGCGCCTCCTTCTGCTGCTCTATTAGTGGCTGAGCCGTCGGTTGCTGAACCGACTACTGGTAAGATTGGTCCCATCTAATATGCCTTCAGCGCGCTTTACATAACTCATCATTTGCTTTTTGTTGCAGGAGCTGAGGTAGTTGGAGAGCAAGGGGAGCACTACGATCCCTGTTCACTTATGGAAGTGCAGCTGGTTCCTTTGCTCGCTCGGAGGAGTCTGGAGGTGATGCGGCCGATATTGGCCTCTTCGGGCGCTGGACTTCTAAAGGAAGTCCTATGGCATCAGCTTTGCCGGTGGTCTGCGGAGGGAATCGGCGAGTGGGCCGGCTATCGCGTTGAGTCTGGTAAGAACTTTCCGATGGGACCCTTGGATTCCGATCGGCTGACGAGGTGACATCGGCCTTCGGTATGACTAAGATCTCCTGATCCTCGCCTATTTGTTTGCGTCTCCTTTTGGACCTTGGTTTTGTAGGTTGCAGGCATTCGTCCCCAAGGTGCGTCAGCTTCGAAAGAAGCGGATGGTTTTTTCCTGAAGGGTCAAAGGGCGATATGAGCGCTTCGACCGGGGCAGAGACGCTGCTGTGTTAGACGCGCTGTATGGCGACCTGCCTTTTTATCAGCCCAAATCAGCGGAGGGCCCTGAGGTTGAAGAGGCGGCAATCCCGGAGGTACCCTCACTTCCAGTCACATCAACGAGTGAGGTGCAGACTGTTTTGCCGCATACGCACTGAGGGTGATTGTGAGCCCTACCTCCCCGACGCTGGTAGTTGAGCCTGCTGCTCAGGAGGTGGTTGCCAGTCTACCTCCGCGGTTGGCTGGCGTGCTGGTGTCGCTGAGACTCCGCCGAGGTCACCTTTGGCTTGCCCTGCTGCAGTCGATGTTCCCGCTTCGTCTTCCCCGCGGTGGTGTCGACTAGTTGGTAGATTACTCCGAGGTTGTCCTCAAGGGTTGATGAAGCTGAGAATGACTTTATCGGTAATCTGGTCGGACAGCTTCTATAATAGTTTGGAGCAGACTATCGGTCTAGTCTTGAAGGGCTCGCCTGTGCCATTTTCGAAGCTGAAGATGGTTCTCTCCCGTGGCATTGAGTGTATTCGGGACTTTGAGGGGTACCATCAAGCTACTGCTCTGGAGCTCTGGTAGATGACCTTGAGAAGGACGTGGAGGAATGGCGCCATTTCCATCGTTTCGACGCAGCGTCCTTTGGCTGATGAACGGCTCGCACGTCTTGTCGCCCAGAAGCGCGAGGCTCAGCTCGCTGCTCAAGAGGCTGTTGAGGCTATCTCCTCTGACTTGAGGTCCTTGGAGGCAGAGGAAGCAGAGGTTGGGAGTGCAATTGATGCTTCCAACAGTGCTCTTCTTGACGCTGAAGATAAGATTAAGAGGGCTGAAGAGATGATCCGAAAGGCAAATCTCCTCTTGTCGAAGGCTACACAGATGCGTCATGAAGAGTCTGCGCGGCTTAAGCAGCTCAGGGCTCGAAGTGAGGAACTGGCGGAGCGGAAGTCATCACAGAGGGCGACTTTGGCGGAGACCGAGGCTCGTCTGCTCAGGCGTGGACTTCGATGAGGCGAAGCTAAGATCACAGGCGCTGGCCCAGGCTGAAGATGACAGGAGGGCGCGGCTAGCTTCGCCGGAGATCGGATCCGATCTTATCATGTACGCCTATAGGCTTCCTCCATGTATCCCATCCTTCTGGATTAATAGAAAATTTTTCTTTTGTCTGTCTGTTGTTTAGATAATGAGACATGACTGTCTGTTGTTCAGAGGTTGCAGAAACATAACCGAATGGGACGTTGCCAGTCTCGAGGTTAGCCCTTTGCGGGGCTTAAAAGGAAGGGAGATACTTGCCTTTTGTAAATGTCAGCAAGCATCGAGATTGAGACTTAGCTGTCAGCTGGTTCAGAGGTCGCAATGACATAACCAATTGAGACGCCACTAAGCTCAATGATAGATGAGGCTTGGCTATCTGCCAGTTCAGAGGTCGCAATGACGTAACTGGTTGAGAAGCCACCAAGCTTCAATCAATAGGTGATACTCGTCTTTTGTAAATGTCAACGAGTATCGAGACCTGTCTTTTTGTAAATGTCAACAGGGCTCGGGATTGAGACTTAGCTGTCTGCTGGTTCAGAGGTCGCAATGACATAACCAATTGAGACGCCACTTAAGCTCAATGGTAGATGAAACTTGGCTATCTGCCAGTTCAGAGGTCGCAATGACGTAACTGGTTGAGAAGCCACCAAGCTCAATCAATAGGTTATACTCGTCTTTTGTAAATGTCAACGAGTATCGAGACCTGTCTTTTGTAAATGTCAACAGGGCTCGGGATTGAGACTTAGCTGTCTGCTGGTTCAGAGGTCGCAATGACATAACAATTGAGACGCCACTAAGCTCAATGGTAGATGAAACTTGGCTATCTGCCAGTTCAGAGGTCGCAATGACGTAACTGGTTGAGAAGCCACCAAGCTCAATCAATAGGTGATACTCGTCTTTTTGTAATGTCAACGAGTATCGAGACCTGTCTTTTTGTAAATGTCAACAGGGCTCGGGATGAGACTTAGCTGTCTGCTGGTTCAGAGGTCGCAATGACATAACCATTGAGACGCCACTAAGCTCAATGGTAGATGAAACTTGGCTATCTGCCAGTTCAGAGGTCGCATGACGTAACTGGTTGATAAGCCACCAAGCTCAATCAATAGGTGATACTCGTCTTTTGTAAATGTCAACGAGTATCGAGACCTGTCTTTTGTAAATGTCAACAGGGCTCGGATTGAGACTTAGCTGTCTGATGGTTTCAGAGGTCGCAATGACATAACCAATTGAGACGCCACTAATCTCAATGGTAGATGAAACTTGGCTATCTGCCAGTTCAGAGGTCGCAATGACTAACTGGTTGAGAAGCCACCAAGCTTCAATCAATAGGTGATGGGGTCTCGTTTTTCACGAGGGAACCGTTGTCATAGGTTTAATGTTAACATAACAGCGGAATATATGTGGTCCTACCATTCTATGGATGAGAATTGGTAGGTGATTTTGGAGGCTCATTTTCACGAGGAGAAATGAGGGGACTGCTGTCATAGGTTTAATGTAACGTAACAGCGGAGTATATGTGGTCCTACCATTCTATGGGTGAGAATTGGTAGGTGATTTTGGAGAGGGAATCAAATGGGAGCAGGTCCCTTAAGATTTTTAGCAAA